>VXAU01002736.1:2754765-2827623 GCA_013399695.1 Formicarius rufipectus
CAACACTGGGACCCCCCCCCCCCCCCCAATTTATTTTATTTATTTATTTTTAATGTGCCTGTTTCTAGCAAAGTATTCAGTTTTGAAGCTCTGACCTCAGATAAATAATATATTTTATCACAACTTTAAATCAATGGATATTCTCCATGTGCTCAATGTTGGCTGTGTATGTGAAGACCTTGCTGAGTCAAGGTCTCCTCTGGAAGAAACCCTGAAGTCTCCACACCGCCAAGAGCAAAGCTGTTCACCTTGGGAAATGTGCAGGCTTCATTTGTAACACAGAAGCCTGTGCTAAATACACCTTCCTAAAGATCCAGGGTGAAAATTAACCAGTTCTTTGTTTAAAAGTGTGTGCATCTGGCCCTTCTTGGCACAGTGTGTGTTACAGGCACAGTTGAATTCTCCTTTCAGGTTTGCATTTGGGTGCTGGTGACTTGCAGCCCACAACTGTGGGTCCCACCTGTGCAGTGCTCCTTTTCCAGGGTCACTGGTGGGGTTTTTGTCTTTAAATGATGGTAGGAGGAACTGAAATGGTTTTTCCTCTGTTGGGGTGGCTTTATCCTCTGAGTACACAGGATACAATTCTGGGCTGTGTGCCTGGGTGATGTGCTGAGCCTTGGATCTCTTCACAAGATCCGCATGGATGGAAATAGGGAGGATGTTTCAATCCAGCTCCTGGGCTTTTGTTTGCAGTCCTCTGTGATGGTTCAGTAATCCTAGGAGCTAACAATAATAATATCAAGTGTCATTACCAATGGCTTTTTTAATCATCATTATAATTCTTATTCTGAATAGCACTTAAAGCACATTTTTATCTTTCATCGACAATAAAGTGCAGCCTCATAAATATTTAACTTGTCTGATTAAATTATCCATGCTGAAACTGATAACTAGGGACTTTAATAAGCTTAAACTAAAATCTTGGTTGTTATTATGTCCCTGGAGAAGGAGAAAGTGATAAAGGTTCCCCTGGCCTGGGTGACCCTCACACCATTCAGCTCGGCAGTGGCGGATTCTTATCAAACCTGAAAGAGGCCTCAGAAATGAACATAAATTTGATGATAATTAATAGCAATCGTCAATATCTGCCTTTATGGTTCTCCAGGTGATGAATACAAGGAGAGGACTGAAACTCCTCCATTCCACAGGCAGAAAACCAAAGTGGGGAAAGGCCAGGCTGGGTGGGGTCTGATTGAATGAGGCTTTGAGCAATCCAGTCTAGTGGAAGGTGTCCCTGACAAAGGCAAAGGGGTTGGAACTAGATGGTCTTTCAGGTCTCTTCCAACCCAAAACATTCTATGTTGCTGTGGTGGTGGCTGCACTGATGAAGTTGTCCCACTGGAGATGAGGCAGAGCTGTGATGTCTTAAAGGTAGATTACCAAAGCAGCCTCCTCTGTTTTACACTCCTTTCTTATACTCAGAGACACCTGCTTCAAATCTGTACTGGTGTTTTTAAAGCCAGAGAAGACTGTTTTGGTCTTATCTTGAGGCACACTGAGACATGCCATCCATGGGATGCCCTCTAACTCTTTATTCAAGTCCTTCGGCTTGCAGCTGGATCAAAACATGCTTTTTTTAATTGAAAAATGATGGCAGGTGATGGTTTTATTGCTTTGTGTTCCTGGACAGCCTTGAAACAGCCTCTTGAATCACCTGCTGCTGACTTCTGGAGTCACTGCCCTCACTCCAGCAGAGGTATCTTCTGTACCTCTGTCCTGGCTTGTCAGCCCGAGTCACGGTGAAGGTCCTGTACAAGCACCTGCAGTGGGTTGTAACCCTCTGGCAGGCATGGGAGCGCCTCCCAGAGCCACTTTCAGCCCAGAATTGCAATATATTGTGACTTGCCCCTCTTGACAGGACAAATACAAAACACACTCTGGAGTTTGATGCAATCTCAAGGCCTTGGTGGAGAGAGAGGATCCAGATGGGATGTGGCTCAGAGCTGGGAAACATGAAGATTAAGGAGGGTAATGTTTGAAGCATGACTTGGGAAGAAGCAACCCTGAGCGATAAGAAAAAGAGGACCACTCGTAGGAGAAAGAGGAATTGAGATTTGGAGCCAGGATCAAAGCTGTGTGGGACGGGTTGTATTGTGGAGACGGTGAGTCTCTGCAAGGTCCTTTGTATAATAAAGAGCATCTTCTGCAGGAAGGGATCAAACTGGTTTGTTTGAACCCAGCCCTCAGATCACTTGCTGCTGATAGCAAACATTTAGCTGTGCAGCTCTGCTATTTTATATCCTGTCCAAAATTCTTATGTCCCTCCTTGTTTCTTAACCACTTCTATGACCCACTCCACGCTGTATCCACTGTGGCTCTGCCAAGCAGCTGTAGTGAGCACAGTCATGAGCCAGAAACCGGTCCCCCTAATTTTAAACAGAAAGAAGTGTTTAGAGCTTACTCTGTGTACTCAGTGGAACAGTTCTGAGCAAGTGTGGACTCAGAGAGGAAGAAAGAAGATTCCCATTGCAACGTGTTAAACTGGATAAAATCAGCATTAAAAATTGGAGCAAAATTTGGAGGCATGATCTGATTTTGTTTGCAGTCCCTTTAGTATTACATAAGAAATTAAGCCAAATGTCCTCAACATCCTTCAGCAGCAAAACCAAACCAAAATCATAAAAACTCCACTTCATGCATATCTGAGGAAAAAGAAAATAATTAAAAAAAAAGATTGGTCTAAAAACAAAATGAAAAGCAGGGCAAGAAATATAATTAACAGACTTATTACCTCAGGGGAAAAGAAGGGTTTGTTTTGCAACTTCACAGGATGGGAAGTATTTAAATGTCAAGTGGGTGCCTGTACGTCCCTGTGCACATGGATTTCTAGCTCTATGTCTGTGCTTTCGTGTCTGAGTATACAGATGGAGAGTTGGCAGGGCTTGTGTTGCTCCATTTATATGTAAAATGTATATACTTTATTTATACATTTGATAGGAAACATGGAACAAGCTGTCAAGAGCAGGTGTGGGGTATGTGTGTATGAGAAATGCCTAATATATACTTTCTCCCTCCTTCCAACTTACACAAACACACCCAGCTCTTCAGACCACATTTCCATTCCATTTTAGGCCAAATGCTCCCAAAGTCACTGAACACTCTGCACCTTTCCCTGCAAATGAGGCACTGGCAAATAATAGCTGAAAACCCACCATCCCCTAACCTTTTTTTTATTTTATTTTTTTTATTTTTAAACCATTTTCCACAATTTTGCTGCACTTTAGTTTTTCAAACAAGAAACTTCAAGCAGAACTGCAGGTACTTTCCTTGCTGAGAGCAGGACATATAACACCACACACAATTGTTAGTCTGGCAGGTAGAGCACGAGTCTCCACGTTAATTAATCTTTAATGCCATTAATTGGTTGTCTGCTTGGTGGCAAGAAAGAAGGGTAAACATTGTTCACAAATCAATTTAATTCTGCTCCTAACCAGGTTGTTTTCAAGGGGATAAAAACAATTCTGAGCACTGCAATGACTGGACACCCAGGCTTTGCTGATACCGGCACTGGAACAGCAACATGCACTAGCCACACTTGCTGGAGCGAGGCTGCTGACTGAGTTTATTTCCTCACAGATTGACTCATTTGTTTGGTGTAGATACAGGTATGTGATAAGGAAGGGATATCACTGGATTTAATTCCTACTTTGCAGCTGATTCCTTTTTTTTTATACCTTGGGCCTGCCCTAAAACAGACCTTCTGGAGTCTGCTGCTGCACACAAAAATAAAAGCAGTTTTTCCCAGCTTACAGGGCAAGTTTATGGGTGTTGTTTCTTTGTTTTTTTTTCTTTTTCCATTCCATGGCAGCACCTGATATTTTTCACTCTGTTAATGCTGTGACAATCTCTGCTTCAGCAGCTGGGTACAGAGCTGACACCTTGCACTGGTGTTTGTTGTAGCATGAAGGGTGGGTCTGACAGCATTTGCAGCACAGTAGCAGCAGTGACATGGAACTTCACTTGCTGTTCTTCAAGTTTCATTAGAAGTGTGGGATAACATGACAAAATGAGAAGGTCTCAGGATGGAGTATGTAGGATCCATACAGAAGATAGTATAGATGTCGTGGATAGCACATCATAGATGTTAGATTATCCGTATCCATGGCAAGAGGGTTGGAACTAGATGACCTTTAAGGTCTTTTCCAGCCCAAACCACTCTATGATTTTATGAGTCTGTATCTTCTGGTGAGGTCCTGGTGCTCATACAGTCTTTGGCAGTGCAGCAGAGAGCTCAGCTGGGCTCCCCACATCCCATGGCTTCTCAAAAAGTCAGGGGAAATCTGGGTGTTTCTGAAAACTCTTATTTAAGAGTGTCTCCCAAGTTCCATCTTCCATTTTAACCATTTTCCTCCTGCCAGAATTGGCCTACTAGAGCTTAGTCTCATATCAAATAAGGATGAAATACCTTTCAGTGATTTAAAGCCCACTCTTTGTGTTTTACTTGCCTTTAGGAAAGCTCAATTTCTGTTATGATCATGTGACAATCTCCTACACCAGACTTCTGGTTAGGCTCAAAGTAACTGGCAAGTGAACTGCATGGAAAAGTTTCTCATGAGCATTCAGAATGATACTCAGGACTAATCAACACAACAGCCTTCAGTGCCCTGAACTTCATAGTAACTCAAAGCACCTGGTAAATCAGGCTGGTAACTCAGGAAAGCTGGGATTAGGGCAGCAGAGAGTTTTACAAATTATCTGGGAGTAGCAAAGGGAGAAGTTGTCGCTCTGGCTCTGGGTAGGAGCTGCTGCACTCACATGTAAAATTTTATTTTCTTTTAAGGAAGAAAACATGTCTTCCTGGGAATTTCTTTTGGAGTAATGAGGCCTTTTGGTTTATGTTCCTGTGTGTTATGCACACGGCAAAGTTTGTGTGCTGCTAGCAGCAGAGTTAGGAATGAAGTAAAAGAGAAGCACTGGTAGAAGAAGAGGAGTTTGTAAAGCACTGAAGAAGAATGATTTCATGGTGACAATGGATTCCCTGCTTGGCTCCGTGTGGAACTTCTGGTGTTACCTGGGGTAAGTCTTTCTGTAAGATTTGTGACTTGATAACGTTGTCCTGGTCCTGCTGTTGGTGCAGAGAGCACACGGACTGGGTGATTCTCTGCAGGTGGTAGCACTGGTCCCCTCAGCTGCCCTGGAGGAGATGCAGTGGTGTCGAACAGGCAGAGGCCACAGACACAAATGTCTGGTTGTGTAGTTTCTCATTGATGTGCCAATTCTAACTTTTCATAAGGAGTTGTTAATTTAAAACATTCTGTGTATATTTTACATCTTTTGCCCTTCCTGTACTTTAAAGGCTTTCTCTGTGCTTTGTAGGAGTCAGAAATGGCTTTGGATTCAAACCATGAGTATTTTACCCTTGATGAAATGTATGGTTTGGATGTGAATATTTGGTGCTTTGTCTCTTGAAATTACAGAGGTTGGACCTGGTTGCTCTAAATTAGCCATACTCAGACAAGCCTTAATTCCTTCAGTAGATCTGCTCCTTCAGACAACAGCTTTATTCAAACACCTTGTGGTATTTTCTGTGCTGTTGTGACAGTTCTGAATGCTCTGCTTGCAGTGTTTTCTTATCTAATGTGATGGTATTTATGAAACTTTTGTTGCTGTCTTTCAAGGGGGCTGGAGTCTCTTTGTGTCCTTCTAGTTTTAAAATTCCTCAATATGGAGAATCTCCCTTGTGCTTCAGATATTTTTACAGAAATCCATGGGGGAATTTCTGCTACTGGTTGAGGTTTTTATTTTTTTATTTGTCAAAGCTGCCTAGAAAACCAATTCTCAATGTATGTTAAAATGCCACATTCACCTTCCCCAGGTGCTTGAACTGATATTTCTTACGTGGCCCACTCAGGAACCAAAACGCTGCCCAGGAAAGCTGCTTCTTCCACATAATCTATCAGCTACTGTTGGGATATACAAAGAGTGTTGGAAGCTTGTATTACTTTTCTTTTGAAAATTGCTTTAACTTAATTACTTATAAGAATTGAAGAGGGTAATACTCTTGCTGGTTGGGGTAATTAGAAAGCCTTAATTAGCTCTTTAAAAATATCAAAATGTAGCTGTGTCATTGCTGTATCACCCTCATTAGTTCAATCTGGCAGCCTTTAACTGGTGCATTTATGTTTCTGATTTACATATTCTTTCCCCTGGTGCTGAGCAATATAACTTGCAATAATAATACTAAAACAGTTAAGTTTCTCCAGAGAGCCATTACATGAGAGACATGGGTACAGACAATATGTGAAGAATATTCCAATATCTTACAGTTGAACTTGGTTTATTATCACAGTACTTAGAATGCAATTAGAAGAGTATGTGTGCTTGTTACTCTGTTCTGTCACTATCCTTCCATTAGTTTAAAATGTGTGGGTGTTCAGGAACATATTATTGCTCTAAAACCCCCTTATTTTTGGATGGTAAAGATGGTCAAATACTATACTGGTATAGAGCTACCAGAATGCTAAAGAAACTTCCTGCTGTACTCAACTGAAGGTTTTGGTCATGATCTTGACAGAAGCAGAAGGTGACATTTTTTTCTTTTAATCTTACTTACAGTAGAAATCATTGGGTTTATCAGCACTTTGTTCCAAAAGAAAAACAAATCCCTTATGTAAAGTTATTCTGTATATTTGTCACTATATATAGAAAAAAGGTGGATTTAAAAAAAAAGGAAAAAAATTGCTATACTTACTATTTTATTAAATTTATTTTAAATATTTTTTTTCATTGGACTTCGGGTAGAATGGTCTTGCATAGGTTTTGTGAGGAGGCTGCAGCAAGTGAAGGTGAATCCTTGGCTGGAGGGAGTCAGTTCTGGGAGGTGGTGATTTCGGGACAGTGAGAATATTTGGGAAATTACTTTTGTAGACAGAACCATATATAGCCCAGCATCAGCCCAGACCCTATAATGTCTCTTATTAATAGAGTTCTGTTTGTATTAAAAAGGATAAGACCATAGGGATTCAGTCTGAGCCTGAAAAGCCAGGGAGCTGAGAAGTAATTTAAAAGCCGTTTATCTGTTATATATTAACCAAAGCTCCTGAAACAGGAGGAAGGAAGATGAGTGGCCTCTTAGAGCTGATTTTATGATGTTGAAGGATAAATTTGTCACATTGGAATGTTACAGTTATTCAAGATGGTTTTCACTATTAAAATGAATATGCAGAACTGGAATTTTCCTGGTTTTGCTGTATCAAAGCAAAGACCTTATTTTATTCTTAATTCAACCCATGGTGTGACTGTCTTGTAGTTTAAATTTATAATTATTTATAGTGGTTAATCTCCCTGCTGTCCTCACCTGCTTGCTGGTTACTGAGCCTCTTGGCCCTACTCTGATCTCCTGGTGCTGTGATGACCAGCAGATCCCTCTGACCTTGCTGACTTGTTTGCAGAACCACCATGACCTCTATCTCCTCTCTCCAGGGAGTTCTCTTTGAGAAAAATCTGCTCAAACCACTTTGTACCATTGGTCTTGCAGTTCTCTCCCCAGGCTTCATGGCCTCTGGAAGGTCCTGAAAGATGCTATTTTTCCTTTAATTTGAACAGCATTCTGCTGTCTGCAGAAATGAGCTCAGCCTTTCTTGCCTGAACTTTTCCTTTGCCCTTTGTCATATCTTCCTCAGATGTAGGAAGCTGCAGCTATTTCTCTGTCAGTCTTCCATCTGTGAGCCACACAATCATGCCAGTGAATTTGAAAACTGACCAGTAAGTGGCAAATTCAATAAATTTATCAACAATGTAGCATCTAAATTAAAAGACAGTCTCTAGTAATGATGTAATCCATCTCCAGTTTATTAAGATCCTGGAGATTTGGTGAGTTTCTAGACAAATCTGTGAACCTTGCTGGAACAAAACCAATGAATCTTTCCATCTGAGTGCTTTCTTTAACGCGGTATTTACTTTCCTATAATGGCTAAGCAAGCATGTTCCTGTGAAATCAGCTAGTTTGTTCTTCCCCAGCCATGCTTTACCCTCTGCAAAGCCACAGGATAAACTAATTAGGGATTTGCTATTTGGAGAAAGTTATGATAAGTTTGCCGACAAGGGCATCGCCTAATCTCATTGCGCACACGTCAGTGGCTACACATGTGTGAAATTAAGTGGGTTTTTGCTGATTCCTGCAGACTGACTGTTTTTATCTTGAGACAACATTCCCAATCATAAAATGCATTAACATCTGCTATCAGGGGCTTACTGTAATATGTGTAACACCAGCAGCAATTCTTTGATATCGCCTTCAAATGCATTGTTAAAGGAGATCACAGAAATGGCTTTGATAGGCTATGTGATTTTCCTAGTAGAAGGAAAAGCTGATAGGGAAAATAATCCTCCAAGATTTTTGCTTCAAATAGAAATGGTATAGATGGATCTGGTGCCTTGGCTGCTGATAGGAGCTGGTCTACCTGAGGGTATTTTGTGTTTTTTTTTTTTTTTAATCGAGTGTTAAGTGAAACAATTGGCCTGAGAAGACCTTGGAATCAAACACACACCTGCATTGGGAGGATGATGGGAGGTTTGAAGAGATAATAATGCAGAGCAGGGATTAAAAAAAAAAGTCAACCAACTACTTTCTATGCAGTGAAGGAGGACTACCTTCAGTTCTAAAACCTAAGCCTAATTTTTCTCTAGGTCACAATAAAACAATATTTACTCAGCTTCTGCAGGATTTGCTATGGGGAAGATGTGATTTTTGTTGAAGCACCAGATACACGAGGCCTATACAGCAACACTGAGTTTATTCAGTTATTTTGTAATGTGATTACTTGATACTTTTAAAGAGATTTCCAGCTAGTTGAAGCTTTCTGGGCTTTCAGCTGAAGCACAACTTTGGAGGCTTTAATGCCCCATTGGGGAAGAGGGTAAGAATATTAAAATTCACGGTTTATCACACATGATTGAACTTAACTGCAGGTAGGTTCAATAAAATGATTCCACTAGTGGTGAGCAATTACTTCATGAAGGCATTGCTTGAGCTCAGCTCTCACAGTAAATGCCATCATGCAACAACAGCTTTGTGGAGCCTTTTGATTGAGCACATCCATGATCAGCTGCTCAAGGACATCAGCAAATGCCCCATGTCTTCTCTGCTGCTCAGCACAGCCTTTCATGCTGATGCTGTTCTTCTCGCTAGGGATGCTCCAGGGCACTATTTTAAATGTGTCCCCCCTCTCCCTGTTTTGAGCTGCTCCAGTTCCAAGTACACTGGCTGAAGGATGCTGTCACATCCAAAACATGGGGCATAGGGAGGGGGAGGCGGGGAGAAAAGACCAAAAACATGAGAAAACCTGGGGTTTTCTTTCTCCGGAAGCATCTCATCTCAAAGTTTTTCAGATCTCTGTGCTTTCTTCACTGTTGAGAACTCAGTATTCAATTTGCAAGGAGCAGTAATTGTTTGCAGCTGTACTGCAAAGCCTTGAGTCTGAAATAGATGTGTGGAGAGGGAAGTATACAAAATAGAGATGATTTTTTTTTAATCTGATAGCATATAAATATTATTTTGTTCTATCTTAATTCTATGGAAGTAGTACTGGGGACGTGCAAACTAAGAGAGTTAACCTTATGGATGTTAATGTATAGCTTGTGGGGAACAAAACAAAACTGTCCTCTATAAATGAGCTAATTGGGATTGCTGAGGCTGCTGCACATCAAGTTAAATAACTAGGCTGAGTTTGGGATATTTGCCCCACGTTATTCAAAGCACGGGAGAAAATCCAAGGAAATTGCAGGACAACCTGGCTTAATAAGGAGTGTCTGCCATAGCAATCAGGATCAAATGAAAACTAATTGTATTAATCAGCTTGTGAACTTTTGTGTCATGTTTGTAATTTCAAAAATCACCAGATCCTGTACAGTGAGTCAGTTGTTCCTGATATAATGAAACTATTGTATGTGGGAGGAGGGATTTGTTTTGTGGGAAGCCAGTTGCTGTTTTTCCTCCAAAAATTTTTATGGAGGCCTTGGTTATTTTCATTTTATTTGTTTTTTTATTTTTTATTATTGGAATTCCAGAAATCTTCTCCATCCCAACTCTGGTGTCCCCATCCTGCTTTTCAAGGAGGGCTTATTTTTGGTACCTCCTCCACTATGGGACTGCACCCCTCTGTAACTGAGTAGCACCTTATCAACCCTGTCAGCTGTGGATGTTCCCCAGGCTAAACCTTTTACCTTCAGGTCAGGTTATGGCTGACAAGGAGAAGACTTTGCTTTCCCGATTCTGCTCATGTCCTGGGGGTGAACATTGGAGGTGTGGTACCAGTCTCACACAGTTGAGACTTTAACCTTTCTGCATCTGCCAGAAAGTTACTAGAAGAAATCAGGACAATCCCCAAATCCTGCTAAATATTTACTCCCTTAAAGCTGGAGCTGAATGTGCAGGAGCTACCAGCAGGTTGGGTCCTATTTTGCTGAACCACCAATCCCACTGTGCAAATGTAGAGGAGAGTTGTTTTGGCAGTGGTAGTTAAGGCATGATTTTTGCCTTTCACCTGGGGAAACCAGCAAGGTCCAGGGTTGAGCTTCTCAGCTGGTGCCAGCTCAGATGTGGGAGTCCCTGACCTATGCTGTTACTTCCTGATGCTGCTGTTATTGTTTCCCAAAATGGGTGCTTTTCCCTGCTCTTGTCTACTGAAAGTGGGAGCTCTGTAGGGTTACTCAACCCAGGAGCAGCTGGACTTGTGAACAGTTGTGCTGTGATGCTCTCATCTTTCCTCTGTGTATTTACATGTTTGCTGTTTTCCTTTGAGGTAAGATAGGCAGCATTTTTTTACCTATAATGTTAAACAGGAGCAATATATGTTATGCCTGAATGAGACTGTAGTGACTGGAAATGCCTAATACCATGCACACTAAACTTCTTTACACTGTCATGTGTCTTATTAATCAAAATGTCACTTATTTATAGGGCCAAAACTTCCTTGAATAAGTCAGTACAGATGTCCACTCTTCATCTGGGGTCCCCTTCCTCTCTCCTGAAAAATTGCAAGCCAAATAAGACAAAGCAGCATTAAAAATAATCTTTACGTTCTCCCAGTCAGAGAGAGACATAGAAACTGATGATTCTTTAAAGTCAGGTTCCGTTGAAGCCAAAGGGAATTTTGCTTCATTGAAAATGGAGTTGATCCAAACGCAGAATGGGAATATAGGAAAAAACCAGGTGCAGGGAGTGTTAGAGAGAGACAAGTAGGAAAATGTCTTGAAAAGATAAAGTAAATTAGGACTGTAGCAGTCTGGATTCAGTTTCTGCAACTGCTCTGTTTCCTTTGTCAATTTAAGGAAATTAATTAAGGCACAGCCAGGTTATAAAACATTTATCTTAGCTAGAAGAGCTTTGGTGCTTTTTTTTTTTTTTTTAAATGTGCCTGTGCCTTGCAGCACAGGACCTGGATTTCTTGGGAGCTTTCAAGTGTATCCAAAACACAGATGCAGCCTCTGTTGGCTTTTCCTCTTTTTTTTTTTTATTTTTTTAAAGGTCACACGTGATCTGTGCCATAACTGGGGGGAAAGGGTCAGAAACACTCAGCAGTGGGAGGTGAGAGGGTCAGCTGTGATCACATCCTCACATCTCCACGTCAATTAAGGCCTCTGCTGTCAGCACTGATTGGTGAATGGCACCAGCACCCACAGCTCCTTCACAGCAAGCCTGACAAAGTCACTTTATTGCTAATGTCTTGTCTTTATGGGGAGACGACTACAGGAGTCTTCTCATGCCTAAATTCCTGTCTAGCAAAGTGGGAAAGAAAATAGCTTGTCTCTTATCACACATTAATGCATATGAAGTATGTGATTTTTTTTTTTTCTGTCTCTTAGTCTTGGTGTTGTTCCCTCTGCTGTTGTCCCTGCTGTAAGCCACAGGTCGTGCACAGGGAGGAGGCACAGTTTGGCTTTCCAGTTTCCTCAGCCCTTGTATGGGGAAATTCTATTCCCTTCTTTTCCTGACAGGAGGACAGGGGACTTTTGAGGTCTTCCTGGAATCACTGCAGCAAGCTGTGATGTGAATAATAGATGACATGAAAATCTCTGCCCAGCAAAAAGTGAATAGTACAGCATGGTGCACTTTTCCTGTTACATTGAGACACTGACTGTGTGCTGAAAGCATGCAAGCAAGTCATCTGCAATTAAAAATGAAATAAAAGCACCTGATAAGAAGAAATAAAACCTCTCATACATTGCTATGCACTAGCTGGAGATAGTGATGTACTACCTCTTGGTTTTGATAATAAATCTTCTCTTCAGGAAGTAATTCTTTATGTCCATATATTGCAGAGAAACCAACAACCTTCCTTCTACATTCGTGCCTTTCCCATTCCCCTCAGGCTCTCAAGGGAACCTGTTTGCAGTGCACAGCCTGATCTATGAGGCTGCAGTCCCAGTTTTGAGCCTGTCCCCAGCCTCATCCCATTGTCGCTCTGCCCTGTGGGGTCTCTGCCTTGAGCAGAGTCTGAACTTCCATCACCCTCAAGGGTTTGCTCCCTCCCTTTAAGTCTTGATATTCTAAACCCCTGGGGGGATACTCGTCTAGAAAGCCCACACAACTCATTCCAGGTGTGGTGGCAATGTCAGGGGGGTCTGAGGATGCACAGACAGGCTGTGATTGCCCCAGGCCCCTTCAGTCCAAGGGACTGCCCTCTTGTCCCTCCTGCCGTGACTCTGCTGTGGGAAATGGGGCTGAAGACAGCCTTCCCCTGTTATTGTCAAGGTTAAGCTGCATGGACTATTACGGCATCTTTCTGGAAATTTCAGAGCCTTTCTGGCTACTCTTCTTTTTAGTCTTCAATTTAGTGATGGACTCGTCCTTGCCTGGTGGGAGACCCTTTCCTGTTACCCTATCAGATTTTCTTCTAATCTTCCTGAGGCTTTTTATTCCCTCCTTCTTTCTTGTTTATTCTTTTTTTGCTGACATATGTTTTGGGGTTTTTTTCATGCTCCTCTTCCCTTTGGGTGTTCTATGACCCTACTTTCTATCTATCTTTCTGTATTTTCATTTTTCTTTGTGTTTTTTTCTCCTTTGGCATCTTTGCTTCGTTACATGCACTGCTTATGTTCTCTCTGTACCAAATATCTCCTTCATACTTTGTGCTCTTTCATCTTTTCCTTATAGATCACCTATGCCTGCATAGCAATTTATTTCAGTATTTCTAATTACAAAAATATACACCTTTCACTTTACCTTTTTAATTAATTTTAATGCTCTTAGTTTGGTGATATTTTGAACCCATCAAATATAAACCTCTCAGCTGAAAAGAGTTTAGGTGAAATCACTAAATCAAATTCAGCAGAGAATAAGAAAGGAGTAGCTTCACATCTGAAATAGAGGCATAACCTTAGTAAAAGTTGTGTTAATAAGTAGACTTTCTAGCTTTATCTTTGTTCTTTCCTCTCCCTCTTCCATTTTTTTTTTTTTTTTTTTGGGAAGCAAAGGGGAAAGGGAGTGTTTAAATAGAATCAGCATTTTCACCCCTCTTGGTAAGGGCAGGCTTTTTCTTGTCAGCCCAGAAGGTCACAAGGATAGAATGGAATATAAATGACACTAAAAATGCTTCTATTTTGTCAAATTTAAGCATGTACACTTAACGTGCTCTCTTTGATTGGGCTCTACGTTCCCAAACTTCCAAAGCAAATTAGATGCTCTGTGCTGCAGACCTGTGAGAGGAAGATTAGTGACATTTAAAAAGCGGCTCTTTGGAGGGAATTACATCCTAATGATGACCATAAGTCCTTTGTGTCTATTCATGAATTCATGAGGTTAGCCTAGTGCATCGAGAATGAACTCTAGGGATGATAAACAGAAACTTAGAAAAGCTGACATATGAATTGCTAATGAGGTTCTTCAATCCAGGGTTTGTGTTGGAGTCTCCTACTTACCTGGCTGGTGGGTCAGTGAAGGCATTGGAAAAGATTTCACTTTGTAGAGATACAAACGAACCCCAAATCTATTTTAATTGTTCAAAGTTGTCATTTAAATTTCATTTTAACTTCAGGCAAATCACAGTTCAGCACATAGGAAAGTTAATTTGCTGGGTCGCAGTGGTCTCTCTGAATGAGTAGTTTCCACTTTCTAATTTGTACCTCAATATCTACTCGCATTTTCTTGCTGAATTTCATATTGCTTTTAACTGGTTGAATTTTCTTAGGCTAATTTGGATGGAAGCTGAGAAGATTCAGCTCTGCAAAATTTAAGTGGCTGCAATTATGAACATAACTAATCCATCAGCCAGAAGTTCAGTGTGGATCATCAGGGAAAGGACTTCTGATCTGTTCTGTCTTCTGTAATTTGCTTTTTCCAATTACATAATGTCATTGTTATAATTGATAGCATTAAACATTGATTCTAGTTTAGTCATTACCATTTTCCCTGCTTCACTGTTTTAAATAAGGGTTGGAGTTATTGCAGAAGTGAGTAGGACCTGTGAGAAGCTGAAGGTGCGTTTTATGTGTCAGCTGCTACCAACCTGACTCATGCCCACTGCAGTGTGGCTGAGGTGGGATCTGTTGTAGCACAAAAACCAGATTTTGCAGAAATTCAAAGTTATTCTTCCAGACTCACAATGCTGAAGTCAGTAGCAAAGCTGGGAAGGGGAACAAGGAACTCCACCCAGCACATCTCTGCTCTGAGGAAGGCTCCTTCTCTTGTTTGCATATTAGTTGTTCAAAGAGTCTCAAGGACTTTGCATCTAACCTCACTGGGTCTCTTTTTATGAGAGCAGAATTCCTTTTCCTACCCTGTCTTGTCCCTGCAGCTTTTATCTGTAAAATACATTATGTTCCACCTCCTGCAAACCTCTCAGAAGACTTAGGCCGCTCTTTGTGTTCCTGAGCTGCAGACTGTCAATCATCATGTATGTCTTCCCCAGAAACTCAGAATTACCCATGGATTTGTACTTTTTTATTTTTTTAATGAGCAGCCTTCTAGAGGACCTATGGGAAGCCTGGAGAGGGGCTTTTTATGAGGGCATATAATGTTAGGATAAGGGGTAATGGATTGAAGCTGAAGGAGGGTAGATTTAGATTGGATATTAGGAAGGAATTCTTCCCTGTGAGGGTGGTGAGTCACAGGCACAGGTTGCCCAGAGAGGTTGTGGCTGCCCCATCCCTGGAAGTGTCCAAGGCCAGGCTGGACAGAGCTCTGAGTGACTTGGTCTAGTGGAAGGTGTCCCTGCCTGTGACCAGGGTATTGGAACAAAGTGATTTTTAAGCTTCCTTCCAACACAAACCCTTCTACAGTTCCAAGATATTTTGTCTCTGTTTTCTTGTACCCTTTATTACAGGCAGAAGTGACATTATGGAAGTAAAAGCACAGGTGAATAGGTCATGAAATTTTGGAAGGGTATCTGGAGGTGAAGCTGCATTGGAACTCGCTACCTTTATAGAAAATAATTAGTGGTGGAAGATAACTCTAGAAATGATTTTACTCCTTTCCCTTTCAGAGTTCTTGCTGTATTTGGGCTTATTTTTTTGAGCTAACAGGCCATGATTTTGTAGTCACAGCTGCCTACGACTGCTGTAGGAATGGGTGTACACAAGTAGAGCTTTGCTCTTTGTCAGTGACGGGCAAGCAGGATGCAGAGGAAAAGAGCTGAAAGGTGAGAAAGGTTGCAAACCCTATAAAGTGAGTGTCCTGCATGTTGTGCACATGTGTGAATAACAAACTTGCTTTGGAAGTTTTGCAAAAGAAGCAGTGAAAATTTATGGATGGATAAAAGTGGGCAAGGGGGGAGAGGATTAGTTTTGTAAGAGCAGTAAATGCATTCTCAGTTCTGCTGTCGTACGGTCTGGTGATCTTAGGAAGTTTATAGCTCAGGTGGATACAGGTGAGCCATTGTTTAAGAAGCCTGGGATGAAAGACGTTAGAAAATGGGAAGATATAACTGTGGGAAGGGTCCAAGTGAAATTAGTGAAATTGTTCTACTTGGGTAGAGATGACTTGATGTTAATAAAGGACATGCCTGACATAAAAACACATTAGTTTCTTGGATCTGGAATGCAAAAGGGGAAGGAAGAAAGAACTGTGCCTGCAAAATAGAAAACAACAGTTTGATATTACAGCTCTGACATATCCTCCCTTGTACATCTTATGATGAGATGCTCCAGCACTTATGAATAATTCAGGCCCCTGAGAGAAGGCCATTAGACACTGACCCAACACAGGCCTGGTCCCATCAATCTCTGTTTCTGAAGGAAGCCCAGGCAGGAGCAGCATCCCTTTGAAAGCACCAACACAAGACACTTTTGATTTGCAAGCTAAAGTGGCTCACATGTAAGAAAATCAATTCCAACACAAAATGACACGTGAGTTTTATTAAGTCAGCATCGTCTAGCCTGCATTATTTAATAGTATGAGCTACTCTGACCTCTGTGAAGAATTAAGCTGCATGAGAAGAATAACCTTTGCTTCAGTTTAGCTCCGGAAGTCAGTCAAGAGTTAAGGTAGAAACAGTCTGGCAAAGCTGAATTTACCTTCTACTTATGTCCTGGAATAACAAGTAGGTGAAATGTAAAATCTCAGGTTCAGCTAAGTGTTGCAAATAAGATCAGGTGCTTCCTTTCAGTACATTTGGTTGACATCAGGTTTGTAAAAGCTACAGAACGGGTTCTCTTTGACTCCCACCCTTTTTTCCCCCCCCTTCCAAAACTCCTCTTTTGGTAGCCTTTTGGCTCTACCTACAGTAGAAAGTTTGCCAAAATCCATTCCTTCCTGATATTTTGGGACTCATGTCCTAGACATGACTAGGAAGGCTGCTGTTTGGAAAGCAAAAATATTGTACATAAACACAGTGAGGAAATGGATTTTATTTTATTTTTTCTTTAAAATGCTATTTTTACATACTACTAACATTTGAAGATTGCAACATTTATTGTCAGCCCAGACGATATTTGGAACTTTCAAAGTTTAGGAATGAAAGAGGAGGTGCCACGTTGAGGAGTGGCCAGTGGCTGGGAGATATTTTCACCTCATGTGGGAGACAGAGGTTTAGTGTCTGCTATTGCTTATGTAGTATGTGTTTCCAAACTCCCTGGATTTGACTAAAAATCTTGCAGTTGATAATGCAGCCTTGACAAGAGCATCACTGCAACTACTGAAAACCAATTGTTTCAGCACATGTTCTTTTTTTCTGCTGAGGAAAAAATGGTGTTTCAATGTCCTTTTCTTTTCCTCCTTTCTGCTTGAATTAAAGATGTGTGAAATTCTTCAGTCCAAATTTTTTTCCCCTAAAAATGTTCATTTTGCTGGTTTATTTTGGCAGTGAATATTTTACCTTATAGGTTATAAACGAAATGCTTCAGTATAATGCTTCAAATAGGCATTTAATTTTAGCGTTTTCTATACACTCAGGTGGTTTTCAATTTTTTTTTTGGTCACAGATTAGAAAGTGAAAATCTGCTCTTTCTGATGAACTTTTTTTTTTTCCTCTTCTATTCATCCAGGAATGTGGAAAATCAATTATTCACACAATTCTATTTGAGTGAATGCTTAGGTCAGGTTAGTTCTTACTTACCCTACCATTCCAATTATTTTATAATATATGCAAATTCCCTTTGGCTCTCTGATAGTCTAGTCTGTCAAACCTTGGTTGCCTAATTGCATTAAAAATGAGACTCATCAAGCAAATAAGATGCAATTGTGCCTTTAACAGTTCTAATTGTTAGGAAGGCTTGAACAATTGCTAGAGACCCATCCTTTAATATTTTTTTCCTTTTTTTCCTACAGATAATGACTTTACAGTGCACCTGAACTCCTAAGAGCAGAATATAATGCTACCTTTAAGTACTTTCCCTACCAGAAATGTGTGAGCTAGGCTCCCTAATAAGACCAGCTCCTGAGCATAGGCAATCCCTGCTTTCAATGGAGCCATTTAGGAAAAGATCTGAGCTAGAGGATGGGGTTCTGAGTCACTTGTTTCCTTCAGTAGTGAAGCCATTTCTCCAGGAACTTGTTTTGTAAGCCCAACTCTATTCTCTAGATTGAGGAATCCCATGACTTGGACCACAAGAAATTTTTCATTTATTTCAGTTACAATTAAAGGCAAAGAATTTTAGTGTGTAATTTGCTGGCAGGCTACACCTCCCCGTCCCCCCATTGCCCCCAACTCTTATGCTTGTTTTCCAAATTCAGGTAATGATGAGGCTCAAGGGAGATGTGAATTATAACTTGTCTGTGGCTTGGCTAATGAAGAAGGGACAGACTTTGTTTCCATCTGGACTGGACTGTGGTTTTATTTATTTTCTACCTTTTACTTTAAGTCAAGGAAGTTGCATTTCTTGGGTGGGAGGGGTGGAGTACTGCAAAAGTGAATTAACCTGAGTTTACTGGTTGTGGAGTGACTCCCAGACAGGCCTGTTTGCACAAATATTTTTTTGCTTATACAAAGCGTGTTGGCAATAGGAGAACATCTTCAAGGTGTGCGGAGTCGTGAGGGTTTGCTTACAGGGTTTTACATACTGCCTCTGCCTGTGTTTTCTTTCTAAGTGGAGCGTCCAAATAGTTCCTTCTGCAGTGGGGAATAAAAGGCTGCAAGTGTAAGTCAGCCCTGACTGTGAAGCTGAAAGAACCACAGGAGATTGTGATTGCTTCACTTTTATCTTCTTCCAGTGAACTGAGAGCAGGAGCTGAATGCTTTGCCCTTGCAGGTTTTCCAAAAAGAGATAGCAGGCTGAAAAGACAAACATCTGATAAATGCAAATGGAAACACAATTTAAGAGGACATCAGAGACAAAGTGAGGACAAGCCCAATTAGTAACAATTCACCAATTTACAGTATTGCAGGGTTAGTTTCTAACTGTGGAATGCTATTCCTGGGCAAATGCCATTAGTTTGACATCATCCAGTTCTTCCTTAATCCACTGATGTGCTCCCGTTGGTACTTAGGAGGGTCCCACATCTGCAGTGATTTCCCTGCAGGCTCCAGGAAGGCTTGTGGTGGCTTTTGGAGTCCCACAATGAAGCATGAGGACCACTTCCACGCTACAAAACCTCAGCACCAGCTGTAATATTTTGTTAATCTTCTGACAAAATCAGAAATCAACTTGCAGGAAAGAAAAGAGCACTTGGATGGATTTCTTGTGCTTTTCTTCTGTGTCAAAATAGCCATCCCTCTCCATAGTATTTTTTGATATGTCTTAGATCATCACATTGGAAAATGTTCACATGGTTCTAGTATCAACAGGGATGGTGTGAAAATGAAACTGAGAAAGAAAAAAGGAGTTGAAATGTCTCAGTAGAAGAAATAATTCAATATTCTGTTATACATAGAAACTTGTGTCTCTTTTTCCCTGTGTGAAATTGATTCCTGGGGGAGAGAAAGGCCACCAAAACACCTACTGAGGTCCTGTTTCAACAAACCAAACGAGACCCCTCTGAGCCGAGGGCTTCAACACTAATTCCTTATTGTTCTCATTATTATCCCATTTCACATTATTAAAACCTGTTGAAAAATGCTCTGGTTTTGCTTTTCTGTGGGCTTTGCATTCACCCTTCCAGTTGTTTACCTTGTTGGATGTAGAGGCCATTTAATTTCAGTCCCAAATCTGCCTCTCAGTGATGCACACCCACGCCCCACACATCAGCATGTAATTTGTGTGTGAGGGGCCACTTTTGTTCTTTCTCAGATTGATTTTTCTTTAATCTGACACAAGATGTGAAGACAGAGAAGACACAGCTGTTTGAGCAGAAGAGAATTGCACAGATGCAGTGATGGAGAGCAGGAGCACATCCTGTCTGCTGTCAGGCCTCTGTGTATATGATGTCATGTTTGCTGCCTGCTCCTCTTAGAGGAGTTAAAAAAATACCAAGGAAACAACCGTGTGCCTGTGTCTGGGCCTTCATTGCTATGATGTCTATGAAGCCCCTCATGCATTAAATCACATGTGAAGGCTTTCCTATTTTTGTTGTTGGTGGTTTTTGTTTTGTTTGTTTGGTTTTTTTGTGGTTTTTTTTTTTTTTTCCATTTAATAAGGTGGCAAACAATTTGTCCTAATTCTGTAACTGGTTTATTTAAATGCCTCGTTCCAGCTCCTTAAGCTTGCTAAAACATATAATTCAATCTTATCAGATCCTTGTTACGCTGCTTCCTTGTTGACCATATGGTGACAAAGTTCTGAGAAAGGAAATAGATTTAGGAAAGAAACAATGAGAATTGTTCCTGCTTCTGAATGATATATGGGGTTTACTTAGTTCCTACTGTTTCCTGAAAGGGCACTCTGGAGAGTAAATTACTCTGTTAATGGTGTCTAAAGACATGTGCCTAAAATAGCTTCTGTCCTACTGTTAATAAATAATCTGCAAACATGTCACACTTCTCGGCTTTTCATTATATTAGGGAGAATGCAGGCTTTTCACAGCCCTGTCCCTGGGTGTGCATTTAATTTTATCTAGCTTCCCTCATCCACCAACGAATAGAGCTTTTCTCCCAAGCTTTCATTCACAGAAAAGACTTGGGATTGGTCATTGGTCACGTTCATAACTTTTTTTTTTAATTTTTTTTAAGGAAAAAAACCCACCATAACCCGTTGGTTCTAAAACCAACCTGAGCCTTTTCTCCTTTTTTTCTTTTTTTTTTTAATTTTAATGAATTTTTGTTTTTGTTAACAAGCCTGAGAGGCATATAAAAAAAATATCTCAAACCTCCTGGAGTGAGGTCATGGTCCCATCTCAGACTCTCAGCTTCTGCTCCTTAATGAAATGAACTAGTGTGTGGGAGCCACATGTCCCATCCCAAGCACATATTGGGTGAACTAAGATCAAACTGCTGTCACTTCTTGGCTTACAAACAATACAGAACTTGCTGACATTGAAAAAAAATGAACACACTTGAAAGCACAAGCGAAAAAAGGGATTATCTTGATCTATGGATGCTTCTCCCTGGAATTCACAAACAGTGCAGATGACAATACCTTACAGCTAAAGGATTTTTCTTTTTATTGCTGACACTGGTTTAGAATGAGTGATGTTCCACTGCAGTCCTACCTGTGTAGCCACTCTACCTTGGAAAGATGTGGTTTGGCTTCAAAGAGCTGTTTCGTATCTCTTCCTCCTCCCCGTTCTGGTCATTCACCTTTCATATTCCACATTTATTCCTCTTCCACTGTGTCGTTCCTTCGTGGCACCTCTGAACTGTCAGAAGACCTGGTAGTGAGATTGGATACAGGGATGGTTTCACTTCTATGTTCCTGTCCCCCAAGCAAGTCCCGTCCATCCTCTGTGAGCTGGGTGTCACCTGAGGCAAACCACACTGATCTGTGGAGCTCTGTCTGCTGGAGGATGGTGAATCTCTGGCTGTAACGTGCAGAAGAGGCCATGCCTGCAGTTCCTCCCAGGATCTCAGGGCTGTGTTATATAATATTTATACTTAGAAAAGAACTGTGTCTTCTTTAGCTGAAAAAGAACAGCATTTCTTAGCTTCAATTTCCTCCAGAAGGCTGTATTTTAAAACTGCACCCTCAAGATGAGTAACAACTATGGTAACACCTCTGGGACACGGCCCAGAATTTTGCATTTGTCTAGATAAGGATTACACTATCCTGTGTATAAACACCTATATGAATTCTCTGGCATATTTTATGATCTGATAAAGAGGAACTGGATACCAAAGTGTCTTCTGTTTACACTTTCCACTGCTCCCTTTTATAAGAAAGAATGTGTTGTTTTTCTTCATAAAAGATGGTTTAAATAGTGCTGCCATCTGATTTTATCTGCATTTTGTCTTCTCTGTGTCATCACTCTGCTGGAAATTCATATCACAAGATTCCTCATCTTATTGTAATTGTGTGGAAAAACATGTTCCAGAGACTATGGCTGAGGAGAGCAGGAATAGATTGCTCTGCTGTTGGTATTCACTGGTAGTACCCTTGATCATTTCCATTTGATGCCTTAATTTTGCCTTTCAAAACGCCAGACATCTCACCAGGAATCTCCTATGATGTGTTCTGGGGTGGGCAATCCCAGCATGGCAATGTTCTAAATGTTATTCTCTGTAGTACTGAATTAGCTCAGGAAATTTGCTGCTGGAGAGCATTAACAAAGCTTAGCAGAGCTAAGAAACTCTGAACACAAGGGAGTTCACAGGACTGTCTGAAGGTAGTTTATGGCTGGTAGAATATATCTACCTGATGAATGTTAACTAGCAGCTTTTCTCAGGTGATCATCCATTTTTTTGTGCTTTCCCCTGAAACAGTTTATCCTTTTCTTCAGAAATTAGAAATATCCAGTGTGGCACATCTCCTGTGCACTGATGAAGTGGGGCTGGGAGGATGTCTGGAATGCAATCAAAGTAAAAATGGAAAACAAAAGTTCTACTTATTGTCACTGTTTAAGCTCCTACCTGGCTCTTTGCTGTTAATCTCTGCATGTGATAAAATTGGTAGGGCCCTAAATGCTTGAAAAATAATTTACTGACTTCCTTAGAGGAATTACAGCAATAAAATCATCAGCCACCTCACTTCTCTGCTGAACTGATTATAGTAAATATAACAACAAGCAGAAGAAGGAATGGGGTTTTAGGAAACTGTCAGTTTTGTGAGCTTTTTCTTTTCCTGCCTCATGCCATTTGCTTTTTCCCTGATGTTGCCCTTTATATGGGTGAATAAATGTTGAAGTCCCAATGTTAGTGATTTTAGTGTATATCTCTTAATTTGGAAACTTTTGCTTGGGTAAAAGCTAAAAGGACTTCATTACCTATACTGAAGTTTCTGGTGAAGACTTTAACATAGATTTCATGGTCCCCATTCTGCATTCATCTATCCATGGTACAGACTAAATCATCTTATTTCTCAAAATATTTCTCATCCAAGAGTGCACAGGAGCTGACTGTCTTGAGTGTTTTAAGGTGCTGGTCACTGATTATCCACTGGTTGCAGTTTGCTTCAAAGTTTCTTAATGGAGACAGAAAACCTTTAAGCTGAAGAGACCTGAAAAGCGCTTTGAAAGTAGCAAATTAACCATGCCATTCCAGTCAGTTGTCAGTTGTTCACCTTGTAAGATCTCTCGTGACTAGTTTGCCTCGGTGTACTTGGTGTCTGAGCTCTGATTTCACACAGGAGATGTTACAACAGTGCTTGTTAAAATCTTTTCTTGATTCGGGGAAAAAGAGGAAGTCTGGAGGTTGATTTGGTTTATAATGTAAAGGGAAAAAAAGGAAGTTTTGTGCATCCCAAGTGGATTCTGAGTGGAGAGGGGAAAGGATAAGTCAGCATTTGGCTTTTTTTTTTTCCTCTCTTTTCCTTTCCCAATGGTTCCATCACTTAGTTTCAGTGCCTTGAAGGAGGGTTTTTGGGGGCTTTGCAGCACAGAGCTGTGATTGATCGCTGCAGGTGAAGCTTGCAAATCTCTCAGGATGCCCTGGCTCAAAACAAGCAGCTCTCTTGGTGAAGTATTTTAACCTGATCAATAACTGCTCGTTTTGTTTATAATTTAATTACACTCTGAGCTGTGGAAACGGGCCAGTTGAGGGCTGATCTGAAATCTGTAGTCTCTCCCTGCTCTGCCTTTGAGAAATGAGGTTGGATGTTAAGAACCATTAGGGGTTCTTCTAACGTTTGCTTCCATCCTATGCTCTACCAAAGTAATCAGCTGCACGAGGATAGAATTGTGTTAACACTTGGCCAACCAGTCTCCCAACATGCACATCTCCCTAATGTGCGTTTACTAACTGGCAGGATTGCAGTAGCTCTTATGCCTCAGATTTATTGTATCTTTCAACTCGAAAATGCCATGTGATGCTGAGGCATTATTGGACTTATCTGCACCTCAGTTTTCCAGTCCCAAAGGAGAGACACTGTATTACCCTGTTGTTTGAGTGTGATGCAAAGTTGAGTTACTATCTGCATGGTATTCTAGATTCACAGGTGGAAAGTGCTTTTTTCCTGTCATAAGCTTAGCCACAGAATATTATGCAATCACATCTAATTTAAAAGAAGAAAAAAAAAAGGAATTTTTTTTTAATCCCCGCTCACTTTAGTCCCCAGGCTGCAAGGAAGAAATTTATTTTAGTATGGCATAAATTGCTAAGTTTGTATTAAGATAGGGAGGGTAGGCAGAGGGGTATCCCTGACTTTAGGCCTCTCATGTAGTTTTATTTTCCTCAGTGTTCTAGAGACCTTTCCCTTCACTGAAGTTTATTAGAGAAATGAAAATGATTTGTTGCTGAGAATGTGTTCAGGAGGAAAAAAAAAAGTAAGTCAAAGTGGAAAGGTGATGATTCTGAAATAAGGTTACTAGAAAACAGGGGAACTTGTACTGTTAGTGCACTGTGGTGTGGGCAATTTAATGATGGCTGAGTGGCAAAGGTGAGAAGAAAAGCTGGTGTTGTTGATGATACATGTTAAATAGCTGGGAATGGCAGTGGTGGTGTGTTTACCAAGGCCAGTCCTGTTCTAACAAGCTCCTGTTTTCCTCCAAACATTTAAATGCAAACTGTAATACTGATAGCTATTTGTGCTCCCTTCCTGTTGCTTATTTTTCCTACAGGTAAAATACACAAGGTCACTGAGCTGGGCTGTTTGCCAAGGAAGTTTAATTGTGAAATCTTTATTAAAGAAGAGGAAACATTGAGAGCAATGAGTCTCTCAGAATGGATTACATTTTCTTTTAATTATCCAGAAATATGAAAGCTGTGTGCAAGGGAATTGCTGCAAGAATTAGCATGAGATTATGTATTCACCCATTTTAACGAGGACCAAATTTACGAAGAGACTGTGGTCTACTTATGGATTGGTGCCATCAGAGACTGAACTGCATCACACTTGTTTGTGGGGCTGGATCTGCCAAGGTCTGATTTAGCAGCTTATCCTCTGTGATAAAAGATGCTGTTCACTCTTTCAAGCTGAGCTTATCAGCAACGTGAGCAGCTACCTGAGAGGGAGTAGCTCCTTCAGGTTGTCAAATATTCATACACTGGTCTGATTGTGATACAAGCTCATGCCTTTTTGAATTAGTGGGAGTGATGCTCAAAAAACCGCATATTTTAATGAAATCTATTTCTATCCTGTTCTGTTGTACCATTCAAATGATGGCGTAAAGGGCTGGTAAGGAATTGGGTATGGGAAAACTGCAAGGAAGGAACTGAGATTGCAAACTGAGTTGAAATCAGATCCTTCACTTTGTTTCCATTCAGATGTTTCACAAATAAACACACACTAATTTCACTTTCTATCTGCCTTCCAGGGGTTCCAATTTGTTTTTTAAACCATTATCCCATTGTTCAATTTTGATTTTTGTATTTTATTTTTTAAATGCAAATAGTGGAGGAATTCAGGACCAGGCATGTGTACAGTTGTTATACCACTATAACTATCATTTTGCCTCTTGCTAGTCCCTATTCCTTGCTTGTGGTTGCAGTTATGCTTTGATTTTGCTACTCTTGTATGGACTTTGTGTCAGCATGGGTCCATTGGAGCGTACATTCTTCTCCAAGTCTTGCTGGAGTTTGTTCTCCCCTCATTGGGATGCTAATCTTGGAACATAGTTGCAGTTATATGGAAAATAGTTCTCTCTGTGCAGATATTCATGAATTAAATCTTGCATATGTAATAACAAATTTTAACTTCTAGACAGGGTATTTCATTCCCCAGCGTTTCATAACCCTGTTGCACAGCTGCAAGAATTAGTTCATTTCTCAGGGAAATTTAGTCACCTCAGGGTAGCATTATGTGTTACCTGCTAAATTCATCTATCTAGTTTCTTATTCTGAGCCGACTCTGGGCTTTGCAAATGCACAAGCATTTCCTTCCCACACAGCTTTACGTTATCCGTTGAAAATGAATTATGTCTTCAACCATCTAATTCACTTACACTATTTCCAAAGTTGCCTTATTGAATATTATGATATTCTGTGTGTTCATGTTTTAATTTGCATTTGATTAAGCTCCCCAGACCTTGTAGACTGACCTTGATCATCCTTGAAAGCAGGAAAAAAAAAAAAATGCAACCATGAAAGGACAGTGATACACAAACACATGCAGATATGTTTATTAAAATTTAAGCTTTCTTTTTTCTTTAATCATTTGAAGGAAAAAAGGTCTCCCATGTTTTAATGTAAACACACTTACGTAGCTTATCTTATGATGGGCTCCCTTTAGAGGTTGTGCTTCTGCCAGAACCTTTGCCCCTCTGTAACATTAAATGCTGAGGCTTCAATTCTTCGACCCATTTTATCTGGCTCTGCTGTGAACACTTTGTCAGCTCTTCTCTGGGCTTCAGCCTTGTTTATGTCTGTGGCTCAGAATTTCCCTTCAGCTCTAGCCATAGTGAGTCAATCGCAACTTTGCCTTTTCAAAAAGGAAAATGTGGCCACAATTTTACTTGTGATGGCAAAATAATACTGCTTCAGCTCTTACTAGTGATGTTAATACTGATAGAGTTAGAACAGAGTATTGGAAGAACTGACCAGGTCATTTGGACTGTGCTCAACCTTTTCCCCCCGGCCCACTTTTCCTAAATGTACATGCAACACCATTCTCTGTCCATGGTATTGCAACATTTATACAAGTAAATGTAGCTGTCCATGGACGAAAACAAATAAACAAATTTATTCCTTGAGGACTGTAGGATTGCCAACTAAGATCTTCCTGAACACTTTGCAGGCCAAATAGCATCACCTGCTCGTGAAGGAAGTACACCTGTGTTGCATTCAACCAAGGATTCCTCTCTCCAGGAATTGCCTGTGATCAGATCATGTTTTGAGAACCCATGGCTTTTATGGATTGCTGCCCATTCAAAATTGCCAGGCAAATTTTTTTAAGTGAATTTCAAAGCCTGTTCTGCTTGCAAAAGGTTTACTGTTATTGTTTATTCACATAGCTGGTCTGAATTCCCTTACCCCTCCAGCAGGAATTCAGTTAACCACTGCTAATGCCTTATTTCTTCATTCTTCCTGCATAACTTTTCTAAACTGCAGGAGAGCTTTCTTCTCCTGATCAAATTATTTCAGTTTTAAAATGAAGCCCAACCAGCCCAGGAACCTTGTTTGTTTATATACAGCCTGGCTTGTAGAAACACTTGCACAACACAGAGTTACAAGTGCTGAATTAAAACTTATTTTATTAAAATTAAAACATGCTAGGGATCCAGGATACTTTTCCTTCTGGATTCAAAGACTATGATGGATTTAGGCCTGCTGAGGCACAAAAAGAAGAAGGAAAAAAAAAAGTTTCAACACCTTTTGTTCCCCTCCCCCAGAGCATGGATATCTGTGTATATAATTCCTGGAGAGACCCCAACTCCACACAAAAGCCCAAGTGGTTCTTTATTTCATCTTCTTTTTCTAAGACTTTAAAAAAAAAATATCTGAACTGAGCGATCCATCCCAGAGGATGGAGAAACAACAGCTTTGTCTGAGTTAAACCTTTTTGACTTTAACTGAGCACAGATTTTTAGGGCACTGGAATGGCAGGAGCACATGATTTCATTGTTTGTTCACGGCCAGTCACCTAAGCCTTATTAGAAACTTAGTCCAGTAGGAGGAAACACATCCCAATTTTTCTGTCTCTTGCAGACACACGACTGAAACGGGTTATGGATGGATTATGGAAGAGATGAGTCGTTTGGCTCTGTTTTGACACTTTGCTGTGCTTTTTACTAAAACATATTTCTAATAAAATGCAAAGAGGCATTTACATCAGATGAGAGTTTGACCCAAAGACCTTGTAGCTTTTTGTGGAGACACTACCTTCATATAAATAGCTGTTTGTTCATGCTCTTTCTCCTATTCATTATGGGGAAGGCTGAGCTCATGTCTGTTTCTTAATGCAGAAAGAGTCTATAAATTCAGGGATGTTTGAGTCATTCTTGAGTTTCGTTAAGTCAAATGTTACATTTTGATAAGCCCGGGCAGTATGAATGTTAACTTTTTAAGATCTTATCTCAGGAAAAAGAAAAGATTGTTTAGCTGTTTTGAGCTCTGCAATTAACCACAGAAATAAATCCTCACTATTAAAGAAATACAATATATCCCATTACCAAAAAGCAGCAAATGGGATTTAACTTGTGTTGGAGAAGACATGCTGTCGTTTTTGTTTTTCATTACCAGAATAATTGTAGCAGACTTATTTAACCAATCATTCATCAGCTAGTTTACAAAAGCTCCTGAGGCTGCTGCAGTTGTTGGACAGTTGACAGAATTATTTAACTGATAAATACAAAAGATAATTTGATTCAAGTAGGATTTCTATGGGACTGAGAGAAACACAGCAGTTGTTTTGTCTCTTGGATTCAAAGAGGATGCAGAATTAGATCTTGGAATATGAGTTAGTTTCACAGTTGGCCTCTGGAAACATCCTGCTGTTTTAAAAATAATTTTAGTCATTAGTCCTGTTTGTAATTAAATATAGCTATGTTTTGCACTAATTATGCCCTCAGTCCAATAAGGCACTTAACAGGTGTATAACTTTAGAACATGCATAATTGTGCTGGCTCATGTGCTTATGGCTCGATCTGTGCATAACAGCTTGGTTCATCAAAACACAATAAACGCTTTAGTCTCACTATAAGAGTAAGTTTTAGGTGTGTGCTTGAAATTAAGCATGTGTTCAATTGCTTTGCTTGGATGGTAATGAAAAATAGCCTGTTAAATTAACTGCATGCTGCAAAGCTTTACTGGATCCAGGGCTGTTGGAGTGAGACTCGAGGGGCCACATATTTGTAATTTGCTCTGTGGTGCAAATGACCTGATATAAATGCTGTAATTTATTTTTGGGGATAGTTGTTGTTGCACTTGTGATGTTCTGCAACAGTTTTGCTTGTGGATCAGGTGACTGAGAAAAAAGAAAGAAGGTTGACCAAAAATCTGGAAAACATGGGAAAAGAAAAGCCGAGCTGATGTTAGAGCTCTTGCCGTTGAAGGTGTTCAAGAGCAGGACAGACAGTGTCCCCATGGATGACGATTACCATCCCTGCTCTTGGGTAGGGGGTGAATAGACCGATGCCTGAAATGCTTTGGCCTTTGGTTCCTGAACCTGGGAAAATGTTCACTGATAAATATCTGAACAGTTCCCATGCCAGTGGTTTTATCATTAAACAAATAGCAAGAATATTTCTGATCTATTTTTTCCTTTTTTTTATACAGGAAATCTTCTTGCAAATAAATGAAATGTGACATGAGCTGTGTGTAGACTTGTTTTCTTAGCCAAGCAAATGTTTAATGTTTATTTTATTTGTCTGGTTGGAACCTTACCTCCCAATTGCAGAGTGTTTTGCACAGATTAAAATGAAAGTTTATACTGATACAATTTCCTGACAAAAGTGAAGTACAAGGGCCACAGTAGTATTGTGAAGTACTACTACGGGTTGTTTTTTTTTGTCTCAAAAAACCACACTTCCCAAATGGTGCTGAATAGAAAACAGTGCCCTTTCCAAAGGTGCTTTTCTATATGTTACTGTGAAGAGGATCTGACAGATATAATCTAGTCTAGCTAGGGGTGTAATAAAAAATTCTTCACTTGAAAACCGCAAACTCTTACCTGGACTTTAAATTCTCAAGTCCCTCGTGTGGTATACAAGTTTCAGTATCTTTAGTTTAGAAAGAAGAAATGTAGAAATCAGCCACAGGAATCTGCCAAGACAATGCGAGCTGGAAGATCTGTTGTCAATTGCTCTCTACATCTTTTTCCTGCTGCTGCATAAAAAAGACCTGAGAAAACTATTGCAGAATTTCCATGACTCCTTGCTCAGAGCAGAGGTGTAATTAGCTAGAATATCATCTTTTTACCTCTACATATTTTCCTCTTTGGGTGGTGTTGTTTGTCCAACTCCAAACTGTATTTATCCCTGAACATTTCACCATTTCAGTGCAAGGAAATTCCTGTTTTATTTCCCTCTCTTCCCTCCCCATTCAGGTGAAAGGAACTTGATGGAAGAGCCTGTGATCTGCAGTCCAAGACACCAATATTTTCCAGGGCGTGTTACATCTGTACATCATTATTATGGTTATTATTATGCTCCCTGTCTCCCTCTCCCCCTTATTAATTTATTTATTTTATTGCTGGTGTTAAATGGTTTTGTCAAAAGCAACTCTTTACAGACCATTAATGCCAGAGCAGATGATTGTTTTCCACCAGCCCTCATGAATAATTCAAGCTGCTGCCTCACAGCCTCATCCTCAGCACTGAGGGCTCTTCTGAGGAATCAGGGTTATTAAAGGTAACAATTGTGATGAGCCTCATCTTTGAGCAGGACGTACTCATTATTCCTCAGAAGCAGCCCTGTCTCACATCAAATCATACAGTGCTGAGGCTTCTTCCACCTCCTGTTTCTCTCCCCTTGCTGCTACTTTTGATGATGCCTCTGCTTTTGAGATTGTTGTAAAGTCAAGGGACATGATAAATACTTTGGGTGAAGTGGAAGGAAGAGACAATGGTGAGAAGAGTGCTCAACAAGAAGCTGTTTCCCCACCACCACCCTTGTTCATGTTTCTAAACTAATTTATTTCACCAGTTCTCATGCCCGTTGCATGTGGGCTCTGTGCAAGTACTTGAATGAACATGTTTATTGGCAGAAATGTTCTGGGATTCAGGGAATGATAAGACTAGAATATTAAAGCAATAAAAACTGTATACATATTCATATACCAGGAACTTGATTATTAATTCTGATAATCAGTTCTCAGCTGTGTTTACAATGGTGGTGAAATCTTATAAGTAAATTGTGAGGTTATTTCTGAAGTTGGCAATTGGTCTTACTCATGCCAATCATAGCAGATAACTGAGAAAATATTTGGTAACCAGCCTGTTCTCTTGGATTCACCAGTATTCAAAACAACCATGAAAAATGTAGGCTCTCCTAAAAGGTAATAATATCATAGGTTTTTGTTTTCTTTGCCTTGAAAGGTGATTTGGTATTAGATAGTCTGAGGTTTTATGAATATATTTGTATAAAAATATAGTAACAGCCCCTAGATTTATGCACAGCTGAGCTGCAGGTGGCTGACAGTCCAGCCAACTGTTTGCAAATTTTAGCAAGTGAGTGGAGCTTAGTCTCCCTCAAGTCTAAAGGATGATGTTGCTGCAGGCACTGTGGATGATAAACAGTGCGTTTCTATTATAATGTGCATGGCAAAATTAACTATTGCTTGATATGGTTCTATAGGTTCCTGGAATGGACTGAAAAGATGAAGGTTTTTTGTATATTTTTATGATGCTTGTGCATTATTTTTGATTTTTGTAAATGAATGTGGATTGTGTAAAAAAAAAAAAAAATCCCGTTGTGCCAGCCTTTGCTGGAAAACCCTTTTAAGCATTAGGAAATATCAAAGACAGCATTATATCAGGAGCCAACTAAAGGAAAGACTCTTCAATGACTGACCATAAATTTTCCAGTCAAATCCATATTTTTCTCAACTTTCCAACCAACCTGTAATGAATGCACTGTCTCTGGGGACTGGTACAATGCTTGCCACTGATCACATCTCCTTCATCAACCCTGTTTCAGGGATGTGGAAGGACTGGTGTTTTTTCACACCCTTTTGAGAAAGCTAAATGTCTCTTTTCTGTCAATCTATTCAGTTTATTGAAGAGGAGGTTAAGAGGTGATTTGATCCACTAATAGATAGTAGACAGCTCCATTAATCTAGGGGTGGTAAGTAAAGCATGTAAGGAGACCCAGTGGTCGGAAGGTAAAGCTGGCTGAAGTCAAACAAAGCTATTTTTAACTCCAAAGGTAACTAACCCCTTACCCAGATCTACTGTGGGTTTTCCTCCTCCACAGTAGCTGTGTCTTTGACAGGGACATGACTGGGTACAGTTTGCTGACTTCCGTTCTGCAAGAGAACAACAAGAGAACAAGGGCAGGAGAGAGACTTTTCACAAAGGCATGCAGTGATAGGATGAGGGGGAATGGCCTTAAGCTGAAGGAGGGCAGGTTTTAGATTAATTACTAGGAAGAAATTATTTACTTGCGAGAGAGGTGAGGCCCTGGAACAGATTGCTCAGAAAGGTTGTGGACTCCTTATCTGTGAAGATGTTCAAGACCTGAACACCTGGTCAGGTGGGGGCTCTGAGCAACCTGGTCTAGTGGAAGGTTCCTTGCCCATGGCAGCGAGGTTTAAATGAGGTGATCTTTAAAGTTCCTTTCAACCCAAGCCATTCTGCAACTCTGTGATTCTAAGAATGCACCTGCAACTCTTCTTCCTGGCCTAAAAATCTACAAAGACTGAGAGAAAGCCCCACACCTACCCATCTCTCACGTTTTTAGTACTTAAATATGAGGGAACAGCTATGGTATTATATCCTATGTCAAAGAACAACAAACAGAGCATACTGCTATGACTTAAAACAAACTAAAAAGACAAGCTGGTCCTAAAATGTCTGTATATTTTTGTCTTGCTTGTATATTATGATCTGGCTACGTAATTTTCAGGCTGTTGTGTTAGTTCATTTGTCTTAGAAGGGAACATTGAGGAACTAATTAATTAGAGCAGAACTCACTGTATAGAATGCATTAGTCAATATTTTTTCCCTTGTTCACCACTGCCTATGACTTGTTTTCCTGATTGTTCTGCTGCAGCAGAAAGTGTGGGCTGATAATGGCTTAAAAAACCTTCTTTAGCTTATTCTTCCTCCATCCAAGACAAACTGAAGCCAAGCAGGGGGATGCCGTAGAAACAACAATTCTACCACTCTTTTGAAATACTTCAACTCTTGCATTCTCTTGAGCATATCAATGAGTAGATGCCAATCAAGCTTGTATAGCTAATTATTTGGGCTTTAGAAACTAGGCTTATAGAACTAATTTTAAGTAGCTAAAACTTGGAAAGGCTTTATTGATATGGACCCACTCAATAAGAAGGTTGGGAAACCAAACTGGAAACACTTCATTTCTCTTTCTAATCCCCTGAGGCTCCTCTTTCCTGAAAAAAACAGCAACAACCCAAACACCTTCAGATTCTGCATTTGATGCATGTGACACAGCTGGCTTCAAAGTCTGTAGGACAGGGCACTTACTTCAGTAGTAAATCTGCACTGTATCATGTTTTCAATGAAATTGGTTAGTAGAAGGTGATTGAGGCATCACCACCCTCTCCAGGCAGCCTCAGATAATCCCTCTGGTTTTGATGTCTACAGAACAAGTTCTTGTGCTCCTCAAAATGGAGTCTTTGCATATTCTGATTCATTTCAAGGTCACTTGGAAGAACTTGCAGCATGATTTGATGGAGATTATGCTCAAAAGGGAGAGACTGAAGAGCAGTTGATAAGGGTTTAAAAACATTAAACTTGTTCACTTGCTAAAAGTGTAAAAATCACAAGGTTAAACTTGATTGTGTTCTTTTAGCTTAGGACACTGCTTCTGCACAAATGTCAAGTGATGTGAATATTAATAAACCTTCACTTAAAGAGTCTTTTTGTCCTCACAGTGGTTTTCTGTGATAGCAAATGAAAGTACTTGTAAACTCTAATAGCTGGGAGTGATGGGTAGATTACAAAGCAGCAGTTTGCTTAACAGGAAAAGAGACTATGAAGTTTGGATTTTAGATCTTGAAGCATAAGTGTCTTAGAGGGCTTTCATGCCTCAAACTCTGACCATCTAGCACAGTGAGAATCAGTCTTCCTCAAAGGCCTGTAACATCTCTAATCAGAACTTCAGGAGTGCAGGTACTAAAGAACAACAAAATGGCACGTTCAGGAAAGCCACAATTTTTGGGTTTGGGCTGTCTCATAAGAGTTTTAATCTTTGAAATGCTTCATTTTCGTATGATGAGCTGTATTTCTTTGAAATTTTGTACCTAACTTAAAACTTGCATTCCTACTATTAGTTGCACAGGGGTTGTATCTGTCTCCTGAGATACGTGTCTTCATTCACATGTAGACCATGGTGTGCTCTTGAGCATATACTGATTTGTCTTAGCCTGTTATAGGCAAAAAGATGAATAGAAACAGCTCAAATATAGGCTGAGATTTAAACTGTGTGTCCTCAAAAACAAGGATTTTCCTGTCTGTTTTCTCCTTCTGAAAAACCCATCAGTGCTGTTGATGAGGATCATGTGAAGTTGGTGTGAAAAGTCTCGGTCTGTCCGAGCAAAGTCCTGAACCTTGGGGTAAACCTGGGGAGATTTATGGTTTCAAGATGAAATCAGGTGATGCTGAAATTCTTGTGGAGTTTCAATACCAGGTGAAATATGTTGTTTATTCTTAGGTTTTCCTTTGAACTTGGTGTTTGAACTCCTAAAAAGAGATTATCCTGGAGGGGTGGGGGGCTTGGGGGGGTGCAAATTACTACCAGATGGCAAAGGATGAGTGTCTGACAACTCTTCTATCCTGTAAACATTTAGTCTAGGTGAGTTTCTGGAACTGGAGGGTGGAAAAGACTGCAAGCAGGGCTGGAACCTTGTAGCATTCCTGTCATTGTTTTTAGAGATGGCTGAGCTGGCTCGGGCTACCAAAGGGCTGATGAAAACTAGGGACGTTCAGAAAATATTGTTTGATATATTTCATAGTAAAGAGCCAAGAGTTGCAGTCCTCACTGCTGTGCTTTCTAAAATGTTGTGTGGCAATGAGTTCACCACTTGAAAACAAAGATTTGTGTAGAAATGTGCTCTTTTTTAGATATTTTAAATCTGCTTCTTGGTAAATTTGAGGTTCTTTAACTGTATGTGGTTTGGTGGTTTTCTGGTTTTGTTTTTAAATAGGGAAAAGATACTCTTGCTTTTCAATGAAACAGCTTTCAGAGCTGCAGTTATGCTCTTGTGAGTAAAGCCTGCTTGTGTACAATGGATGCCCAAAAGCTCATGAAGTAAATAAGAGGAGCACAGACACATTTTCAGTGGCATTTCCTTGATTTTTCTGGCTTGGAGACATTAGGTCCTGCTCACTCTTGTACTAGATGGTTCCTAGAAAACTTCACAATTAGTGACAATTAAAGAACAGAACAGACTCAAGATGTTCTCTATCAAGCATGGCAGAGAATTTGATCCAGCTGTTAGAGAATGGGGCTGTACTCAACTTCATTCGTGTTAAATGCTTGTGACTCTGCTGTCTTGAAATGCTCACACTGGAACTGGCTTCATGGAACAGATTAGACCTTCAGAATTTTGTTTTCTTTAAAGTTATGAGAGAGCACAATGACGAAGAAAAGAGAGAAAAATCTTCTTTTTTTTCTATGCCACAATCTTCCTCTCTGCAACTCTAAAGTAGTTTTCCAGAGAATTATTGATCCTCTTTGTGTCTACACAATTATAGAAATCCTGTGAAGGTCCTAGCTCAAATAATTTTAGTGTAATCAATGCTCAGAACTTTATTGTGGAGTTCAGTCCCTTTTAAATCTAGACAGGCAGCACCTATCTAAGCTCCAAAGCTTATTCCACCTGGACTTCTTCACTAGGTTGTCTGACTTTCTGGAACTCAAGATGCTTTAGATAAGCACATGAGTCCAGAAGTAAAAATCATTGCAACATCCTTAAAAAAAAAAAAGTTACCAAACTCCATGCTTTGGACCTGACTGGGAGGGGTGAGTACCTCATGGCAACCTAGACTGGGTTACTGCTTGGATTCAGTTTAGCAGGCATGCACAGCTCTTCTTCACCTGCCATCCGAGCTATCATTTTCAAGGACTCTGATTAATCTCCTTTACCAGATTGCTGCCTGAAGGAAAAGTCTTAGATGAAAATCCCTAGAGTTTGAGCAGCAATGAAAATACACATCAGTCCAGATATTTCTTCCCCAATAACTCTATATTTTTTTCTGTATATACAGTCAATTCTGGACATACACCCATTCATTTTCCATTTACAAGAGGAACTCCAACACCATGGGAACGTTATCTTTTTTTATGTGCATAATGCCGATGTACAAGACGTGACCAATGTGGTTCCATCCACATCATGATGCAGTTTAAACAATAACAAAGTTGGGCCACCTGCCATGAAAAACCTCAGCTTGTAGCTCAACTGCTGGGGAGAAATTTCACAGGTCCCATGGAAAGCAAGGCATGAAAATATACTGTGGGACTGCAGCAGCTTATCTGAGGGAGGATATGCCTTGCAAAGTCAGAGCTGAACAGGGTATTTCATGTCTCTGGCAAATGTGGTGTGCATGATCTGAACCATTAATCAAACCCTGACAGGCGGCTCGGGGAAGCAGAGTGTCAAATGGAGGAGGGCCTGCAGAGCCCCATCCAAATGGCATCTGGGGGAAAAGAAGGGGGGAAAAAAACAATGAAAGGAATGTTTATGGTACTGGAACGATTTTACTTACATTCCCTCTAAACGTTTGGAGATTTATATTGATCTGAATAGAAGCTGGTTCTGGGGGGAGTTAAATCAGTATTCCCAGTTGCCCTGTCAGGTTTGATTTATGCTGGGCATTTGACAGCCACTCAGTTCAGAAACCTTTCAGAACCTTCTTGTCCACTTCCTAAGCAAAGCAAATGAGCTTTTTTTAAAAACACACAAAATAATAAGAAAAATAAAAAAGCCACTCCAAAACAACAAAAAAATCTTATCCAGAACTAAATTTAGAGAATTCTGCACATCTGGCAATGCTAATGTCTCTGTGATGTGTGTCCAGATGTCTACTTAGAGAAGGTGGAAGTGTATTCAGCTTGTTTATGTATAGTATTTGCTGACTTCAATTTTGGCAATCTGTGTAATAGCTGCTTGTGTCAAAATAACATGGCTTTGTCTTCAGCTTCCCCTCCTTTTTAATACTCTCTCTTTTATGGAATTAAAACATTGCAAGAGGCAAAAGTGATTATTTTATTGCATATATTATAAATGAAAATTAAAAAAAAAATCTGGATTGTTGCCTTTATGAATTTGTGTATATATTGGAAAATGCAGAGTTGACCCTTTCAAAGCCCGTGTTTTTTCTGCTCCATTTATTTTTGGAGGAGTCCATCCTTGGTTTTCCTAGTGATGAGAGGTACATAGTCACTGATGTGAGAAAGGAGGTTTTAAGTCTTGTGATGCTCCTGGAAATTAGCAGAAAGTCATTAGCATCAGTAAGGTTGTGTTTAATTTCAAACAGTGGCAGAGAAACCAGTTGATCATTGGTACAGTAATATTTACATAGCTCTGCTGGCTGTGGAGATTCACAGCTAAGAAATAGCTTGAGTTTTTTGTGTTGTTTGGGTTTTTGTTTTTCTGAGTGCTTTTTTTTTTGTTTGCTTGCTTTTTAATGTTTTGGGTTTTCTTTTTTTTTTCTGATTTACTACTTACTGCCTTTTTATCACCAAAAATATCACTTCTTGCCCATCTAAGGTATATATATTCTATATATCCAGAGACACATATCACTTGTATTGGAATTGTTTCTCTAAACTGCTTTTAGCACATTTCTAACTATGCAGACACATGCAATATCCCCTTTTATAAAGAACCTTTATTAGAAAAATGAAAATATCTTCAGTGTTTTGGGTTGGCATCTTCAGGAAAGATCTGTTGGACAGTACCATGAGGTGCCTTCTCTGAGGGTGAGTTCATGGATGTTTCATTGAGCAGTTGCATTCTACGACCTGGTTTGGAGTCCCTTGGAACAGCTTGGTCTCACCAACCTGACACGGCTGATGGGCAGCCTCAAATGCCCATCTGCAGAGAAGCCTGTAAGGAACAGGGGGTGGAGTTGGAAATAGAACCAAGAAATTTGCCTCTGACATTCAAGCTGGTGTATAAAGCTGTGTAACTGTGTCCACGGGGCAACAAGATGCCTCAAAGCCACCCCGGGCTCCTGCAGTGTCCTGTCCATTGGTGCTACAGAAGCAGGAAGGGCAAGTAGTTGAGTGAAAAGACTTGCCATGGACACTCAGCCTTTTGAAAATCCTCTTTGGAGGCTTTTGTGGGCTTGGTTTTTAGTTGGAGTTTTTGGTTCCACAGGTACATTGTGGGAAGCCTGTTGCTGTGGGTCATGGTCATTATCCTAAGGGCAGGATTAGAAAATTGCAGTGCAATCTGCAGGTACAGACTGCAACCAGGCTGCTGCTTCTCTGGAAAAACAAGTCCATTAGACCTCAACCATTTTTGTTCCCTAAGGAAATGAGCTCTTCTTGGTAAGTCAACAACAGAATATAAGATGCATAGAAAAATCCTGAAGAGATTAGACAAGCTAAACTGTGTTACTTACACAATATCTTTAAAACAGAGACAAAAGGGGGTGGGGGGAATGGCTGAACTTCCAGTTACCTCTTAGGTGAAAAACAGTCAACTTAGCCAAGTCAACAGTGAACTCTCTCTGCTCTCCCCCTGCTAAAAAATTCAGGCTTGTCTTGGGGATGTTTTGTGAGTGCAGTGAATGTGCAGTCAGTTGCATTGGCAGGTAACACAACCCCTTAGCTACACAGAGCTTTTCCTTCCAAGGCATTTTAATTTTTACAGCTCAAGTGTTCTGAGGGTGCCAAAATAATCAGGGCTTTGCATTTCATGTTCTTGCCATATATGGCCTGGGATCTGATTGTTAATCCCTCAAGGTGGCAGTAGCTTAATTAAAGCTATGTATCGGCAAGGAGATAATTGTAATGTCCTTTGAGTGGCTGGTCCTAATTTACGCTGGGTACAGCCTGATATAGTCATCTATAATGTATCAAAGGTCCACGGTAGATTTTAATGTAAAGTCGTGTAAGATAAATGAAGAGTACACGTGGCAGGTGCTCAGTACATGCATTTAGATTAAGCCCTGCTCATTGAGGTGGTGATTAGATGAGTTATGTCAGGGAATTGTAACTGCTTCAGTGGATGAGGAAAAGGTTATTTTGAAGGGCTCATTTTAACAGTGTAGCTGGCACATAATTCAGATATCAAACAATAAATGAGAAAGGGGAGCAGGAAGGGTGCAGAGTGCAGGCACTGAGCCACGTGGACAATACATACACAAATGCAATAAAAGTTCCAGGGCGGAATTGCTGCTAAAAAGCTACTTGAGTAATAGTCTCTCTGATGAGCTTTAAATAACCAGTAAAGATATCTAACTACATGTAAAATGAGGTTAGAGTGTGATTTGTTCAGAAATGGGGGCACAGTCATAGTTCATTTGCTCTCCTTGTGTCTCTATAGACCCAGGAGCATGCAGGTCAAATCATCAGAGCAAAGGTGGAAGCACAAGGCTTGTCTTCCTCAAACAGTTTTATTAGCAAGAGGATCATTGTGTTTATCAAAGAGACAGAACTTCTGACAGATATAGTTGGGACTTGCTTTTTCAACACTGCAGCAAGATCATTCGGAAAATATTCACTGATGGGTTTACTGACTCTCCAAATATATATGAGACCTTTTTGTCTGTTCTGTTTCTCCAACTGGGCTTCGACAAAGACTGGATCAGAGGATTTGTTGGTCATGCCCTGCTCCTGTAGGTAGTGGTGCTGGTGTGTGAAGAGGATGAGGCAGGTCTAAAGAGAAAAGGACCTAAAGGCAGAGGAGAGGGCTCATAGCAAGGATTCCTGAAAGGGGGATAGGATTAAAGTGGAATGAGAGCTGTGCATGAGTAATGAGCAACTGTTTGGATCTGCTCAGCATGTTTTTTAGCTTTATATCCTCGAAGAAAACACAATACAGCCTGGAAATACCAGGCTCTGGCACTTGCTGCCCTCTGTGTGGTGTTATGCCTGTGAACACACTCAAAATGTCAAGAACGTACTGGGAGGTGTTCACAGGAGCCGCTCTTATCAGAAACTGGTTGTTGAGGGTTTTTTTTTCCCCAGCAAGTGCAGTAACGTGCTGTGAGGCTTTGCTGCCACACTTGCTGCATTTACCATTTTCACATTAATCCTTTCTCTTAAAGGTCAGTTGAGATCACAGCCCCTGTTATGCCAATGCAGCACAAGAAAAAAGGCAAGATGGGGAAAGGGCAAGATTTAATTCAGTAGGGTGACTCCCAGCAGGTACAGCTGGACACTGTAGTGCTATAAGGATCCATGCATTAAATCACATGTACATGAAAGGGAATATGCTTCCAGTTTGTTTTGGGCAGGGATGGAAACTCCACAGAAGACACTGAGCACTATCTAATGAGTTAATATTACTGGGTGTATCTATGTGTGATGAGAATCAGTGAAATGCCAGAGGGTCCCAGTGCAGTAACTACTCTATCTAATCTTGTGCACTCTATTAAACCTTGCAAGCAAGACAAATACCCTGTGACAAGTGACCAATCTTCCATGTCTTGCTCCAACCTCACGAAACAGAAGACCCCTTTCAAACTAGGCTCCTGGAGGGGGACATTAGAGTGGCTGTATTATTTCTTCCTGTTACGCAAAGACTTAGTAGGCTGTGCAATAAAAGACATAACATTCAATTGACCTTTTGCTTATCTATAAACGTAAAATGAGCTACACAGACCCTGATTCACCGAGGAGCCATTTCTGAGAAATTTATTTCCTTTTACTAGCCATAAAAATAAATTGGTCCGCACAAAGAAGCGGCACAAAAATAGAGCTACTAGCCTATAATAAGATTATTATGAAGGAGATGTTTTTCCCTGGGCAATCACGGCCTGTCAATGTGTTATCAAATTTTTATCTTGTCAAATTGCTAGGAACAGATTAGTGTTCTAGGGAGATTTTCTGTGTTACACTGGCCTTCTGTAACCTTCTAGAGCCTGAATATCCAAAAGAGGCTGGATTCATGGATTGACTTCTATTCTTTGAAGAATGGATTTTTTTTTTTGGCCTCAGCTCTATTCTTAAGTCAGATTTGAAGAGTCTTACACAAAGTGTTCAAAGAAAAGAAAGTAATTCTTACATGTCATATCAGTCTATTTGGACAAAACCAGGCAAAACTGTTCTGAAATGAAATGGGAGGATCAGGCAATAAGTCAGGGCTTATCCAGCCCATTTCTCTTTAAGGAGCCTAGGACAATCAGGCAAGCTATCAATCTTGCTGGGGTTGTAAGTGAAGAAGTTGGCTCACTCCCATCCTTTCATTCTGCTTTTTCGATAAAATTCATAGTGAAAAACAGGGCCCCTACAAAAAATATCCTTCCTAAAAGATTAAACCCCAGCATATTGGCTGCCTGGGATTAGAAATCAGATCTTATCAGGACTAGACCTTTTATGTCCTGATGTGTCTTGTACTGATGAAGATGCTGAGCAGTGGTGGGCTGGTGAACCCTAGAGTCAGGGAATGGGTTCTATTCTTGATGTTCTTACATCCTGCTCTCCTTGCCTTTACTTCCCATAAGCCTTTTTGGACTGGTTTGCTACAGGATTCCTGTGGCAGAGTCTCTGCCTCATAATTTGTTCACAGAGATTACGGCTTGAGGTGTGCAATGTCTGCTAAAACTGCAATGAAAGGTGTCCCAGCACTTCGTCACCCAGATCAGATTTAGTCTCAGGTTTTCCTACAGATCAGGTTTGTGCCCCAGATATGCCTTGTTACAGGAACACCACATCCAGCATCCATATGGAGGAGGAAGGGGATAAAGTGTCCCATCTTGGGGCAGCTCCTCTGATGAGCAGAGAGAAACACAAGAATTGGGAAGGGGAGGTGGTGAGCGTGTTTGCCTTGAGAGTCAACGTGCTTTGGTTCAGCTCTGTGTGGGGCTTCTCTCTCTTCATATCAAGTGAAGCACCAAATGAAATATATTTACTTAAGATCTAATCAGCCTGTCACTTTATGCTGTCTGAATATTTATTGGTTGCAAATGTATTGGAGTTTAAATCATTATGTAATGGTGATTAATTTACTTTATTGTGATATTTCAAAATAGCTTCCTCTGTTCTCACGTGGTACTAATTAGGGACCAGTGGATTAGTAAAGTCTGTATGAAATGTGTGTTTAGAACCACGATTTTAAATAGTTTCACTTGGTTTGTTAGTCTCTACATACCTATTACAGGATAAATAGTGCAAACCTCATTTCTTGTTCAATGGCCCCTGAAACTACAGACTACCCATGGTGCCATGTCTGATAGTGGCACATCATCCATATATACATATATATATACATGTACGTAGACATGTGTGTGTATACAAATATGTGTAAAATTCAGATCTGTTTTTAAAGAGATTTTTTTTTCTCATTCTCTCCAAGATAAGCATCTTGGAAAGCCCTATGCTGGGGCCAGGAGGCACCTGGGTGCATTGAAATGAGCCTTTGAGAAGCATTTGGGGAGCTGGCTGTGATTTTTAAGAGCCTGTTTGACTATACAACCTCCAACAGATCTGGATGAGGGGGCCTATATTTGGCAGGAAGGCTTTATTGTGGCATGGATTAACCTGGTAAGATGCTGAAGTGATTTTCCTATTAGGAATCTGGCTTTGCTTTGCATGACTACAGCATGTCTGCATTAAGGATCTCTGATGGGAGTGTTCTTAATTTAGACACAAGCTCATGCAGATCGATGCCTCTTGAGTTAACCACTTATTTTTACCATAGTGATGCTGAAGGAGCAGGTCCTGTTGCTTTTAAATCACTCCAGAGCTCATGCTGAAGAAATAGAATCAGTTCTTGAAATAAAAAATGACTGTTTGCTGCTCAAGGGGGTCACCTCAGTCCAGGTATTGAAGGGAGATCAGCTGATATTTTCCTCAATGTTTCTGTCACTCTCTTGCTCATGCATATTCAGCTCCCAAAGAGATCCACAAGCTTGAAGTCCTTTGCACAAGGATTCTTTTGCTCACCTCTGTATTGGTGGATCTAAGAAGTGACACAGAGCTGTGCAAATGGACTGTGGTGGACCAATAATCCGGTCTGGAGTGCCCGCAAATCCAGCTCATTTCCTACCTTTGCATCTCTCCCCCTCTTTCCTCCTGTGGTAAATAACCTCTAAAACAACACACATTTTCAAGCATTATGTCATTTCTAGGCAGCAGCCAGGGGATAAGATTAGCACCATTGTCACCAGAATGAGCAAGGACTGTCTGTTTGATGAATGATATTGGATCCTCAGGATGTTTTAATATGTGCCCATGTATTTTTGGATATGAATGTTCCCAGATAGCCTCAGGATGGGGAGAGGGGAAAGGAATAAGGGTGAAGAGAGAGCAGTTAAGGGAGCTTTGATGCCAGCCCATTTTCTCATGCCTTCATCTTTGTGGTGAGAAAACCCCAAGGTATGAAACACAAGCCCCCTGACCACCCGGGTCACTCTTGTGCCCTCTGTGCCATGAAAAAGACAAAACCATAGAGAACAAATAACATCCCTAGGCTCATTACTCTTTTCTCCCCTTTTGTGAATTTTTCATCCTTATTTAGCTGCCTGGCTCATTCAAATACCAAAGATAATGTCAGTCCTGACAAACTGGAATCATGATGCTTTGAGTTGGGCAGCTGCTGGTGAGCAGCCACGTGAGCCCATGGTGCCTGCACTCCCAAATCTTCTCTCATTCTCAGTCTCTTTGGTTCTGCTCTGTCTCCTCTCCAGCTTCTGCTACAGCCCCTGGGATAGAGGCCACCCCTTTTGTGTTCTGTGTTTTGTACTGCACCTACTGCTATTTTTCACAGTTGGGAGATCTCAGATTTGAAGAAAACAAGTAATGGTGTTCACGTGTCTAGGTGCTTTCTCTTACAAATGTCAGGATGCCCTTTCAAAATGGACTATGGAAAACAAATTGTATTTTTTTGAGATATAAGTCAGCTGTAGCTGAACTTGGTGTTTGCTTTTGTTCTTGTTTTTTTTTACCCAGACTCTAATTCCAAAAGAAATAAGGGTTTTTAATTAAACAAACAAACAAACAAAACCCCAAGAAAACCAAAACAAAAAAACCCCAAACAACAACCCAACAACAAAAACCAAAACCCAAGGGAAAAAAAGCCCAAAGAAAATTCAACAAAAAGTAATTATTTCTTGGAAATGATTTTAGTTGCCTTTTTCACTGCTCAATCCAATGTGATGTGCAGCAAAGACAAATGCTGTCATTAGAAGCAGCATGAGATTGTTTTGTGTTCTTAACCCCCTGTTCCCTTCAGATGGAGCATCTGTGACTTCACCCACTGTGATTCATTACAGAGATTATGTATTAACACAGACATGTCTTTTATTACCTGAGAGGCAGAGAACATCCTCAGTGCTGTGCCCTCATGGCAGCCTACACTGATTTCACCATTTCTTTTTCCCCATCAAGTAAGTCTGCTTGGCATTGTTTGCCTTGGGTTGGGGACAAGGATCCTAACTTTCACCTACATTTATATAATGCCCAATGCAATGTGGTGCTGCTCAGGGTGCCAGAACTGCAATACTGGAAAAAGAACAACAGAAATCCAAAATGAAATTTGAGATAGTAACCTTTCCTCATCATAATTGCTTCAATATAACTCCTGCATTTGCTGATATAGAAATTATTAATTCCCAGTGTTGCTGGAGCTAGAATGAAAATGAACCTCTCTCTAATGAAACAGTTCTCTCTGTGGGGAAACTCATAAGCTGTTCTTCTATTAAAGAAGGCTGTGTTTTTTGGAAAGCAAAGAATATGCTTGCTTGAAGCCTTGAGGATGAACACGCAGCACATGGCAGCACTGGGATCACTGCAGTCTTCCCTTTGTGTGACCATCCACCTGGGTCTTTTCATTCTCTCTTTGCAATTTATTTCTTTACATAATAATGACCCAGAGGAGGGCCAACACTTTGAAAACACCATTTGGCTGAATTTTGATGAGGGATTTGAATCACACTGACAAATGGGAGCCTTCTGCATGGCTGGTTGGAGAGGTGGGGGAAGGAGAAACCTTGCACGGAGCGTTCCTGGCCTGTGCTTTGTCCTGAAGGTCTTTATACCTGAGCAGACACATGCATGTAGGATTTACCATTGTTAAGGCTGGATGATGAAGGGGATGACTACAGGGAATAGTAGCTTTCAGCAAAGGGAAATTCAGTAATTTGAGCAATTATAAGCAGATATTGGACTTCTTTATGCTACTCCCTTCTCCCCTTTTACTCTCCTTTTCAATCACCTCCTTCCCTCTCTCATATCCATTTCCTCATGTGCTTGGGATACCTGGGCTGGTGGGGCTAGTTAGGGTATAGTTATAATGTACCATTTGTGCTTCCCAGGGCTTTTGAATGGGCTGTGAAAAGTCATGAGGTAGTTTTGCCCTCTGCTGAAGGTTGGTCAAGCCCCAGCAGAGCTTGTGGTGGGCTGGCAGTGGTGTTTTGAATCTGGTACTACTTGATAACACCTTGAGATTGAAAGTGTCGGTCTCTGTGCTGTGCTGGTGACTTTTCAGGCTATTTGGGACTCCTTCAGTTATAAAATACTGCAGTAAAAAATATTATCTAAAAGTTTAAGGGATTAAAAGTGCTACTACAGAACCAATTAGTGTTACCTTGTGTCTTTTTATCATCTGAGTCAGATGTATCCTACCTTTGTGCTGGAAATGAAGATCACCTGGGAATATTTATGCAAAATGACATTGCCAGTTTATGACCTTGCAGAGATGAACTTGTGTGAATTTTCACCAGGCTCTCAGCAAGCTGAATGACTATCAGCATCCTGGAATATGTTTTAAATTAGTGCCCGAGGGGAGAATGGGATTGAGTTGTGCACCACATGCCCAACTCAGCTGAACTTTCTTTTTATGCTATTTATTAAAGTTGTATATCATCAGGAGAGTGTGAAAGTCCCATTAGAGAAGGGAAATCATATCCCCAGCACCCTGGCCTGTCAGGCTATTTTGCATAATAACTTATGGAAATGAACTGGCCCCTTCTAATACTTGAGGACAGGCTGGGAGAGCAAGAGCCTTCTGAGGATTTTATCACAAAACAGCCTTATGAGGCACATCTGGTTTGTTTCAAGCATCTCTGTGTATTGGGAAGGGAGCAGCAGGGGATGGGGTGGGAGTGCTTTACTTGAAATCTTTTGCAATGTTTCTGAGTCAATTGTTTATAATGAGAACAACGGCCTTGGGAATGCTGGAACCAGAAGACGGAGCACCAGAGCACTTGAGCCACTAATGTGGAAACTTCTGCTGGGTTTCTTCACCTGCTTTGCTTCTTTGCTGTCTCCAAAGAGCAAGTCCATGTGAGTGCTGCTGTAGAGATGAGTTTTACCTTGTGGAAGAGCTGGAGAAGTGTGAAATCCAAACCCACCCCCTTTGCTCCAGCACAGTCTCTCATCAAACATCCATCTGTGTGCAAAATCCAACTGTGCCTAAATCATGGCTAATTATATAATTATTCAACTATTGTCAGGGCTTGCTTGGTAATTTGGTGTAGTTGTGGTGAGCAGAAAATAGATGCAGGATACTTCTATGGTGCAGAAGTCAATAAAGGTCTGGGCATTTACAGCACCTGTGGCTTGACCCAAGACATCTGAAATTGCAATGCACAAGGTTCCTATTTGTGGCTTGAATTACACACCTGCCCTGGCATACATTCAGGAAAAGACATTACTTTAGTGACCACCCATCTGTGTCTGGACCTTAAACTGTAAAATGAAGCTGTACTGGAGAGTAAAAAGATGACTCTGGATAGCAAAGTGCTTCCTGGGGCTGAGGTAGCATATTGAAGTCCTGAGCCATGGACAAATACCACAAACACTGGGCAAACCTTCTGGGTATGCAACTACAAAAATACAATTTTTCTCTCTGTGTCAATAGGCTCATCAGAAAACTCACAGAATTGTTGTTTAGATTGCTTGGCTCTTCCAAGAACACAGATTTAATGCTGCTAAAAACCAAATAAAACACGTTGATTTTGCACGTAATTAAATAACAAGCAGGGACAATTTCCCAACCAGACTGAATGCACTGGATTCTCTTTTAGTGTCCAAAGCTGCTCTGCTATTTAAAAAACTGCTATTTTCATTGGAGATCCTAAGGAAAGAAAACAATTAATTACACCTCAGAGCTAATTGGAATCAATACTTAATGTTTTTAGCTCCCAATTAATTGCCAAATGATGTATCACTAGTTTGATGATGAAAAATAGATTGATATATCAGATTCTTCCTCTAGGGTGTCATTCTGTTGATGTACTAACTGGCTCCAATGTTTTCCTTTCCCTCCTGTCTGCACACCCTCCTGTGTTCTAATTATTTTGCTTTAAATGCCATGTCAAATGTTTGATAATTTGATTATCAAAATATAGTGATAAACTAGAAAAACTGCAGAGCATAAGATATTGTTTATTTATTGGAAGGTATAAGGAGTTTTGAAGTGGACACTTGGAAAAATATTTCATGTTATTTTTCTCTTCTGATCCAGCTGATCAACTGTTTGTTTCATTTGCTGTCCATGGAGGAAAGGGAAATATATTTTTACTTGGTTCTCACAAAATGACCCAGGAGTGTCTACAGTAATTGACTGCCTTAAATTGCAGCTGGGGGCTCTCCTGGGGGTTTCAGAGGTGCACAAGGAGGTCAGACCCTGAGTACCTGTTGATGTCCTGCTGATTTTTCTCAAATAACAATTCTCCCTGTACCATGTAAAACTCTTAATGTGCTAAATGAGTTATGTGTTAGGCTGGCTGTGAGCACCTCCAGCTATTGTTCCTAAGGGTCACCCACACAGCTGCTTTGCCAAGCCTCAAATAATTTCTGCTCTTCCAGGGGAGTGATACTCCAGCTCAATAAGCAGCAGTACAGCCTTGATCAAGCCAGTGGTGTAATACACCTAAATATACCCATGCACTGAGTAGGGTTGACTCATACAGCACAGAATATTTCCACTAATAAACACTAATAACCAGGTGCCAAGTGTTAACTGCTGCCCTTGCTCATGGCAATGTGGACAGCCAGGCTGAGGACCAATTCTGGCTCTGGTGGTGGAGCTGCCCAGTGAGTCTGATTCCAGTATGACTAAAGGTAATCCCTTGGTGTTAATGTTATATAGAAATTAACACTTAGACACATTCTGGTAGTACATTGACACCCACAATTTTAATGTGTGGTACCCAGCATTATTTCACAGTTGGAATAGTCATTTTATAAGCATAGTAGGGACTCTAGAAAATATTTTGCCATTTCCTTTCTGCTCAGCCTCTTCCCAGAGAAACAGGCACGCACAGAGCCCTGCTTATGATACCTGCATTAATAATCAAATGTGTGCGTGTAGCTGTAAGGATTGAAAATAAACACATCTTAAAACAAGATCTATCTTCCTTCCCTGAACTGGCAGGCCTCCAAATGAACTCAATTGTAAAATTCCCTCATGCTGAATTCAGATTTTTTTTCCTGTATGTGAAAGCTGATGACCTCACAAGCCCTGAAAGCATGGAGTAAGGGGAGTGGTAAAAACCTCCAAGTATTTGGTGGGGATGTGAGTGCTGTTGTTAGCAAGACATAGTGGGAAGGGCAGACATAGAATTTTGTGTGGGTCTTGGTTTCCTTTTGCAGTCTAAAGGCCACTCTAAACGAGAATGAAGAGAAATATTTTTCTGTATCAGTTCTTAGTGTTTCTTTCTGGAGGTGACAGCCCTCGTGCATGGCCAGTTGCTCTGTTTTCTGCCTCTACGGTCCTGCTGTTCTCTTAGATGGCTGTTTTTTGAACAAGTCCCTGAGAAACATGGATAGACCTTAAGGAAGAGCTGTGAGAAACAGTGAGGTCCTCCCTCCAGTTTATATATTTTCATGCTACGACATGGGGCCACACCATCGCTTCAGTCAATACAGTAGCAGCACAGAAAAAGCTGGAAGCAAACGTTATCAGTCCTGGTTTACCTAGAAGTTGATAGCTATTCCTTCTGGAAATCGAGTGACTTTGTGATTGACTCTAAGTTGCATGACTACCCTTTGGAGAAGGGTTCAGCTGAGTGCTCTGTTGTGTTGTATTTTTCTCACCATAAATGTCCTTCTTGTGGCACTTTCGTCATTGTTCTGATGTTTTCTTGGTTCTGTGACCTCTGTGGCACATAGACATCTTTAGGTGACCCCTTGGTCAGTGCTGGGAGTGAGCAGTGACTGGATCTAATATTTGGTTATTCAATATATATTTTCTTCCTTAAGTGGGCTGAAACACTTGTAATTCTTTTTAAGAGAAAAATGGCATTTCTCATTGGAAAAAACCCTACCTTTAAAATATCCAGTTGTAAGCACTGTGAAAAAGGACTCAAATCTGACTACTCTTGGATAAAATGAAAATCAAAACAACAAAAAAAATCACTCTCCATTCTTTTTCTTATTGTTACTAAAAAGACATTTAAAAAATCATTATGAGATAAATTCAAAGTAATGTGTTTTCTGGGGTGAAAATAGAATAGATGGATGACTTTCAGCCTAATTTAGTAACTGCCACTCAAGATACAACTTGGAAAGAACTTTCTAAAGCTGGAAAGTAATTCTAATGACATTGGTGACTGGGCAAAGATATGATTTTTTATTTTTGTGTGTGTGTGTGCTTTGATTAATATTCTGTATTACATTAGGCAGCTTAAAAACTGAAGGAATACTTTATCAGTGTTCTGCTATTCCTTTAATGCAAATCAATATTTTTCTATAAAATGAAAAAGTATTTTGGCCAGGGAAGGGCTCTGGACTTTTTCTGACCTGTCTGATGCAAAGCAGAATCTGGTAACTTTCCTCTGAGCAATCAGATGTGTGTCCACACAGTTGAACCTGAGGCAACACACGTCTGTGATGAGAGAGATGTTTTTGTGCGTGAATGTAGAACATTTCACTATGTTTTATTCCTTTTTGCAAGAGTTGTGAAGCAGGGTGTGATTCTGTGCAAGCAACTTGGACAAAGCAAATGAAAGGAAGAGCAAACAAAGACAAGGAGGTGAGAGAATTCATCAGGGAGTTTGCTTGCAGCCTGAGAGAGCTGCTAGCACAAGTCTAAGAGATGAAATAAGATTTAGCATAAGAGAAGGCTGTCTCTCAATCCTATCCAAGCCCCCCAGGAGACTCAAAAGCACAGGAATCTGCACATGGGTCTCTACATCTGGAAGAGAACATGGGGTGATGAATTATTCATGGATTATCTACTTGTGCTCAGGAATTTCTCTTTATTTATACTTCAGGAGTACCAAAGAAAAGTGAAAAAAAAAAACCCAACTTGTATCACACCTGCCTTTTAATTTAGTAAGGTATTACTTTTAGTGCTGTGGGCAAAGTCATCTGGACACAATGGAAGGGTTTGCAGGATGGGGTCTTGAAGTCATGGCAGGCTACAATGCTGCAATTTTATCCCATTCTTTAGGCAATCTGAAATAGGGCAGAGAAAATCTGTGAGATAAAGACAAATGTCTGGCAATTGAAAAATAACCTCATAGTTTTCCAAATATTTTTAAATTATGTGCAGCTTCATCAAATCTGTAAAGAGCTGAAAAAGGGGGGGTCTGAAAGACATTTCCAGGGCTCTCCAGGCATTGCTAGTCCCTTTATTTTGCTTTAATTTGGAATTGGATTAGTCTTAGTCTTCCAGGCTGATAATTGTGAAAAGTCCTTTTAGAAATCAATTCATTGTTTGCTATCCTTACAACATCTTAATGTAGTTGAGAGGGGAAGATTTGTGCTGACCAAGACAGAGTTGGTTGTAAGGGAAGAGGGCGAGGGATTCTTTTCTATGTTCTTGCTCAAATAATCCCCAGTGCAATGGACTTTTTGAAAAAACTCCTTTCCTAGCCACTTGCTATGCCCATGGAGTCAAGTTCATCCATGGCAGAGCTCAGTTAAATCTTCTGCAAGGCCATAGTTCTTTAACATATTTCATGGGAACTGAGGGCCCAAAGGTCCTGTGTGACCTGAGGAAATGGCCCTTCCTGAACAACGTGCTTTGATAACAAAGAGTTTTGGAGGCTAAATTCTACTTTCCAGTTTGTGACCAGTTATATCTCCTGTGTTCTTGCACCAGATTTGTCTATTATCTCAATAGCCCTTTTCCTTTGCCAGTACTGCTTCCTTACTCCCCTCTCTCCCACACTGTATTAACAGAAAGCAATCTCCTTACTTAATTCATTCAGTGACACATGACCTTCAGTTTTCTATTTCTTCATTATTACAAAGACTTGTGCTTTAACTTCCAAAGGTATGAAGCTGCGGTTCAGCCTAGCAAAGCTTACCCAAATGAACCAAGACTTTTATAAAGTCAGGCTGCAGATACGCTCATTGTGTTTTTCCAGGGCTTATTGATTGTTTGCATGGTTAGAAACACCAGCTTCCCCTTCTGTTTTAACAGCTCCTGGGCTCATACAAAAAAGGAACACAAACTACTTTCAGCTGAAACCAGTCATACTAGATCAGAATAAACTAATAGGCTAAATGCTCATTACAGGGAGGGTCCCATTTTCAGTAGACTGCTAGGAAAATGTGTAGGAGTAAATAAGATACTGGGGCAGAATTTTTACCTTGTGATGGTGTTTCCCTTTGATTGCCTTCTCACTTTCTGAATCCTTGTGAAAGGTGATGCAAGAAGGTTTTTCTTATTAGCAGGACAATATATGACACAGACATGCTCTTCAAGAAGTCTGTGGCTCAGGTTACCTCTCTCATACCACTTTTAGCACATGTCTGTATTCATGTTTTCATCCCTAACAAAACTTGATGCATCAGTGTAAAAGGCAGATCTATGAGAGACTGATTTTCCATTGTGGATGTAATGTAACCAAGTAGGTCCAGGCTTGGGCAACCATATACACCCATGTTTATTCAAACCCTGCATGTCTTTGAAGAATGTGCCTTTGGAGGGAAGTAATCGCCCCCAAAACAGAGTTTGTGCAGCACAAGATACTTTCCAAACACCACAAGTGACCTGTAGTGTCAAGTAGAAAGAACGTTTGCTGGTTGGTTGGACATTGCTTGTCCTGGTGGGTCTCCCTGTCTTAGGGCAGTCATCTGATGGAGAGGCTGTCAAACAGTTATTTCTGAAGGAGCAGTTTGACAGCAGGCAGTAGTGCTGGCAATGACTCCCCACACTACCCCTTACACCCTCCATTGGAGAAATCAGCTTTAGGCTGGGGAATGGTTGAAAAAGTCACATCCATGATACATAGCCCCTAAAGAGGTCTTGTGGATTCAGTGGGCAATCAAGGGGAAGGAGAGCAGATGTTCATTCTTTGCAGCACAAAACATCCTGGGCTTTTCTAAATTGACTGGCAAAGGCAGATCTGCCTCAGCCAATGTCAAAGTGCAGATTGGATTTTTTTTCAGTGCTCCTGATCACAGCACAAATCAAAAGCACCGTTCCATGCCAGCGCTCTCAGTACAAGTGACACTTTAAAAGGTCACGGATGTGGAGTTTGTGTTCAATTTATCAGTCTTGTAAAATTGTTGCATCCTTTCCTTCTCCCTGCTAGGCAGGCTATGATTTTGTTATTCCTTTTATTTCTTTTCTTCTTTGTCAATTGACTCCTAATATAACATTGAAAAAATCCAAAGCAGATGACTGAACAGCCATTCTTGGTTCTGTTTAAACTCTGCATCATCCATCTTTACTCTCTACCCTGGTTAAGGAGAAAATCCTTGAGCTGGATCGTTGAGTCTTGGATTTTTCTAGCGCTCATAACAGCTTCCTACTCTTTCTGGTAGAGATTAGAGGAAGAATAGCATTGTTCCAGGATCAGCACATGGATGGAGGCTTTATTTATTCTGATACATTGAAAGGCACAGGAAAAATGCCTTGGTTTCCCATACATGTAGCTGGCACTTGCTTTTCAAGGGTAGGAATCTTCCTGCAGGAATCTTCCCAAGGTGTCAGATGAAAAACCAAGTACTGCTGGAAAATGAAGTCACTTGAGCTCAGGAGTTGCATTGTTAATGCACACGAGTTGTTTTCCTGTTGTGAAGGGCAAGGAAAGACATTACTTAAGGAGAGATTGGTTTATTCTCTGCTTTAGACATGTTGGTCTCTGCTGAATGAGAGCTATTGGCTTCACTGTGGCTTTTCCTGGAAGAGGAGTGCTGAGTGTGCATGTTGCTCAAGATGCAGGTCACGTTTCTTCTCTGCACTTTCCATCTCAGACCCTCCTTTACTGTGAACTGTGCTCCTCCCTTAGGTTCCTTCAGGACCATAAGTAGGTGCTGCACAAAGTTCTGTGAAGGAACTCAGCAACTGCATCTTCCAAAGGCTTTTGAACACAAGGGATGGAGTAAGGAGTGGAGGGTGAGTGAGCATCTGAGAAAAACATGTCTGTGAAGAGACTCAATATGTGGACTACCCTGACCCCTGTGGCTCTGGGTCAGTGTAAGCCCACCAGGAGAAGGGCCAGGTTTTTATGCTACTAGTCCCTGTCTTTGTGAGCCCACACAGTTCATATTTGCTATGGTTGTGAACAAGAAGCTTGAACTACATCCTAAGATCCAGTGCTGGATGGCTGGCAAGGTCCCTTTCTACTTCTCAATCCTTAATACATAGACAAGGGAGGCAAAGAGGGCAGCATGATCACGTTTCGAGGCGATCTACCTGTGGTGGCTGTTTCTCTCTCTGTTGCCTGTGTGCTTTTGTGTTGTGCAGAGAGAGAGGCAGGTCAGCATGAGCTAGTGCAGCTGATCTCAAACCAAAGGCTAAATTCAACTAAGCAGTCTTTGCTCTCAGGAACTCTAAATAATTTCAGGATCCCAGGTCCCAACTGAAGTGTAAATGAAGGTCAGAATGACCATACAGAGAAGTCAAAATAGCTCTCATGTCAGTTGTGCTTAATCCAAGGTTCAGCTGCTGATGGCACTGAGTTGGGCTCGGCACACCAAAGGCTTTCACCCCCAACTGCAAATCACTGAATGGCCAAAATACCAGTCAGAGTACAAGCATTTTGGGGGATCAATGCCACAACACCCATGGTTTCTATTTTCAATTTTAAAGGTAGGGTCAATGCATGGGAAGATATCCTGTGTGAGCCTTTGACTCCACAAAGGACTGATAAGGGCCAGGAGGCAGCACCTGCCGTAACTTCTTTATGATGAGGGCTGGGAAGAACCGTTGCAACATTTGAGACACCTCAAAAGTGGGTCAGAATCAGTGTGTGAAAAAAGAAAAGTATATTGAAGAAAGGATTAGAAGACTCTTGAATTTTGAGATGCACTGGGCCAAATGATCAACTGGAATAGATAATCCTGTTATTTTCCAGTAGTAAACTAAAGAAAGCATAAAGACAAGAAAATATTATTGGTTCCTTGTAGGAAGCCTGCAAAAAGTGTCAAACATTGAAGCATTTGAAAAGGAAAAGCAAATTAGCAGCTGCTTTTATTCATGTCCTTGGCTGTTCCTGAGCAATACTGGGGATGGGGATATGTACTACTATGTTACCAACCTTTTTACTCTTAACCTGAGAAAGTACAGGCTTGGATACCTACTTCACCTGTTTGTAAAGCACTAATTCAACCCTCCTTACTAAACCCTAGGGAAACATTCATTTACTGTGCTTGGTTGAGACCTGGAAAAGGTGAAAAGAAAGCTGTTTAGTGTTTAGCCATTTCCCCAACCCCAATCTATTCTTGTAGGTTTGTTTGTGCAGTACTTGCCTGGTGTTTATGTGGAGATGGAAGGTAAAGGCTGTAGTCAATGGCTGTACCTTCAAGAACTGAAGTGACTCCTATCTTGTTTTGTTGCTGCTTTGAGGGGATAAAGCACACTTCAGGGACAGGAATTCACACTGAGAGAAATCTGCAGCAAAGGTTCAGCTGTCAATAGTGTCAGGCTGAGCTGAGTATGAGAGGCTTTTGTCTCCTAAAGCAGAGACCTGAAAAAACTTCTCAGTACACTGGTAAGGGTTTTGTTTTGGTTTTTTCACCCCATTTATCTTTTGCTTTTTTTGTCTTGCCAGATTTCATTAGTTGTCCAAGAATCACTGAAGCTTGATTGTTTGAACTGATCTGAGCCCCTTCCTGAGAGATTAGTGGGAGCTTTCACCAGGAGGAGTCCCAGGCCAATATTTTGGGTGCTACACTGTGGTTTGCCTTAATGGTGCAAACTGTGCAGCTATTAATTAATGAGAAGACTGTTCCAGGAAGACTGGTTGATACAAAGACTGCTGGTGAGCAGCAATCTCACAGAAGTATTTATTTTACTGAAGCCATAGAATTCTTAATAGCAAGACCCAGATTACACATTTTAGGAGAGAAAGAAAGCAGAGTTTGGATTGAAAATTCCCTGATGGAGCTGAAACAAGGGAGGCATTTGGTCTGATTCACAGGCTCCCTCCTACCCCATAGGCAGCCTGTGCTTCTGCAGCCTTGAGAAGGTAGATCAGGGAGTTAAAGATGCAAGAACCTGAACTAATGAACGGGTATTGTTAATTTGGACAAGTGCTTGAGAATTTGGCACTGATTTCAGATAAAAAAAAAAAAAAGGAAGAAAAAAACACGTAAGCATGTTGGCAAGGAGAAAATCGATGTGCAGCATGGATATATTTAGCTCATATTCTCTACATTAGGGCCTTCTCGGATTTTGAGTCTTAATGTCTGCTTTACCAAAGATCAAGGCTGAATTGCAGGAAAGCAACACTTCTCCTTGCTGCCAGAGTATTATCACAGAAGATGTTAAAAAAGAAACCACTGATTCATCTGCAGTGACTGCCAGGAACTCATGCAAGCACCACAAATCACGCTGCTGGGCAGGCTGTGCTTCCAAAAGTGGCTATTAGAAGTGCTGGCTGATTTCTTGCTTTCTGAGTTTAGAATTGATTGGGAAATGGCAAAGAATATTCAGTGCTTTCAGAAGTTGCTTTCTGATTAATTTCTCTCTGAATCCAGCTGTCTCCCTGGAGTCTTCCTTTTAAACTTACAATGTATACTTATTTCTATAATCTGCTTTTCACCTGAAAAGAATAATAATCCCCATTTATTTTAAGCTTGGCTGAACATGCACTGAATTCAGAAATTAATTTCTCCCTCCTTTTAGCAGTTAAGCTCTGAAGGATAGAACCTCAGCTGCTATAAATTGTTTAGCTTCATTGAAGGGTATTGCCCTGAGTCTTTAACCTCTGGAAGCAAATCTCAGCTTAGAAACCATATGAAAATTGATTTTACTTGTCATGTCATTATCTTCATTTTGGTAAATGGTATAACCAATGCACTGTCGACTCAGTCCTGTGAGGCTCTGAGTGCACCCAGTGACAGAGCAAGCACCTGCCAGTGAATTAATTTAGAGCCAAGGTGAGGGTGCTTAGCATCCTCCAGCATCCTCCAGGGACATACTTCATCCCTCACCTTTTGGGCTCTGATCTGGCACTGCTTCAGTTCTGCCAGACTCAGACCTCTGAGTCTCATACATTCACCCTGCAAAACTCAGGAGGTGACTTAAGAAGTTCTGAGATGATTAAAAAATTGCACATGGATTGACGGGCAGTTCACCTCCTAGCGTTGAAGCTCGGAGGGATGTTTTGACAACAATTAACACTACTTTTAATTTATCAGTTCAGGTTGTTACTTAGGCTTTCAAACTTTGTGTGAGGCAGCAAGAGCCCTTTCCAGGACTCCACACAGTATCTGGTGGGTTTGGAGGAGGACCATCCTCAGACCACAGTTTGTCACTGAGCTACTTCTGTGGGTTTATGGAGCAGAGAGTTCACTGAGTTGTTTGCCCAGGGTATTTGCTCCAGACAAGGCTGTAATCTGCGAGGCTGATATAACCTTCGCTATCGGAAACATCTCTCTTGATGAAGGCAGAGCCTCTAAAATTGGATTTGAAGGTCATTTAATAGACCAAGAGTAAGAAAAGTAAGTGTAAAGGCTTTTATAATATGTAAGGGATTTTTTCTGGTTTTTTCCAGGCCAGACAGCAGCAAATGTGGAACAGGCCTCAGAGGTCTCAATGCTGCTTCTCTAACCCATGAAATCATAAAAACTACATTAGAAAGGACTTTGCAAGATTTTTTTGCTCCATCCCTTTGGCTGCAGGCAGGATGTTGAATCTGCTATTAGAAATTGCCATACTCTCCTGTGGCAATTTATTTTAGTGCTTTCATCAGCCCTGCAGCTCACACAGTCACCCTCGTCTCGAATCACGGCACTGCCGGTGATGGGACCCTGAGGAAGCATTTGGTGCAAGAGGGGAAAGTCTCACACAGTCTGGCATGTTACTGCAAAATACTGCAGACATGGATAAATTAGCATCTCTGCCTAGTGCTGCCAGCTCTGGAGTTAAGGAGTTGTCCTTGTCTGCCCAGCATATTGCAGGATAATTTATTAACATCTAATGGACTCTCTCATTTTTTTCTGTCTCCTTGTGAAAACCAAAGGGTATTTCTTGCCTTCCCCTTCCTCCACCTACTCTCTGAAATGCTAAAGCATCTGGCTGCCTCCAAGCAAGGACAAACTACAAACACATGGGTGTAGGGGCTTTTTCCCACCTCTCTCCTGAGCTCTACAGCTGCAGGACAGACTGTTATGGGGCTGGGAATGGCACCTTTTCCCCACGGCTGCCCTTCGATCAGAAACAGCCCCCGCCTCTTGTCGCTTGATTTAAAGGGTCCTTACTCCAGTGCTGACCTGATTACCTCAGGATGAAATGATGTGGGGACATGACACTGAGGCATGATGTCATGGGCCCTGACATGTCACCAGAAGAAATACAAGCTTCCTGGTGCTGGAACTGTATTACAAGGTGATTTTTGTTCCCCCATACACTGATTTAAGGGTAGGTAGTGACTTACCCCACTCATCTCTTCCCACTGAGACCACCACAACCACTAATTCTGCTGACAACCTCGATGGTACCCTGTAGCATCACACCCACACGGGGTGGGAGGTCTGGACATGCCCTAAATGGAGGTATTTGCCATAGTGCCCTGGACCTGTGCACACACCCCTGCTACTCCAGCAGCTCTGCACTGCTCCCAGACATCCAATTAGATTGAAGCCTGAAGTCTCTGGATATCATCCCATACCTTTATTTGAAATGATTCATCATGCCGTCTGAATCAATCCCTGCAGAGAGCTGTTACAAAGCCTTATTTAACATGCTGTACACACCCCTGTCCAGTGCAGAAAATGTTCTTGGCAATGTGAAAACCAAAGACTGAAAGTGACCTTAGGAGTATTTTCCTGCCTTTTCCTGCACACCAGCCATGCTTTCAGTGGAGAGCAGTCTGCAAGGTGTTTGTCTCCTTGGATGGACGCATTGATGCATGTCATCAAGATATTGACATCCTTAGGAGGTTTTTATTTATTATTTTAGTCTCTCATTTGGAAATTGATGAAGTAATTTCTAACATCCCCAGGCCACTGGCAGGCTGGAGTAGCTGGCAGGTGCACCCCGTGAGAGCTTTGTAGACAGGTTGGCTCCCAGATATGCTGGGGTGGCCAGAGTGGTGCTGCCCCTTACAGGCAGAAGCTCCTGGTAGGAGCATCTCTCTCCTTGCATAGGTAAGATATTGCATGGAGAGATATTCCCCTTTCCTGTTTTTCAAGACCATAGCAGCAACTAAATATCTCCTGGAGGTGATGCTCTTAACTCTGTTTCCCACATCCCTGATGACGTGCTTGCTGTGCTCCTCCCTGCTCAGGACCTGAGTCTGGCTCCATTATGGATCCCACTCAAGCCCACAGGAGTGCAGGATTCGAGGTACAAGGTGAGGACAAAAGTAACTGCACATGGAAACACAGGAGTTATTTCTGACACAAAAAATACGCTGCTGGAAGTTATGTATCTTGTATGATTCCCTAGTGAGCAGAGCAGGATTTTTGCTACTGATATCACTGAAAAAAAATCAGGATCTGAAATGAAAGGTGACACAATGTGATGCTTAAGTCTATTACTGTCAGTTGTTTTGAGCTAGTAGATAATTCATGGCAAGTAATTTATATAGCACTTTTACTTATCCTGCCCTTTATCTCATCTGTGGTCGATTTGTTGGATGTCCTCCTAATTAGAGTTGTCTTTGCCAATCACATGGTTTATTTGTATTAGCTCATTGGCTAAATGTAGCTCTTATAAACCATTAATGACATATAACTGTTATGAGAATAGGAAGAAGTCCTTTCAACTGGAAGTAATGTTTGTATTATTTAAGAAAAATGGAAGTGACATGAAAAAAGATTTTTTTTTTTTTTTAACCAAATTGAGATGGTTGTTTGGATGTTCATGTTTTGTTTGGTTTTTTTGGGTTTTTTTTTTTTTTTTTTTTTTTTTTTTTTTTTTTTTTTTTTTTTTTTTTTGTTTTTTTTTTGTTTTTTTTTTGGTTGGTTGTGTTTTTTTGGTTGAGTTTGTTTGTTTGTTTTTTACTTTTCAGAGGCTTTAAAACTGATGTAAATATAAAACTAAGTGCAGCTGAAAGCCAGTATTTTATTCCCTAAATGCCAAGGACAAACATTGTTATTCCCTACCACTACTACCCATTTTTCTGTCAAAGAAATTTCACATTAACCAGCCCAAACTTGTGAAGTGTTTTGGATGGAAGAAAAAAAAAAAAAGAAAAACTCAAGTCTGTAAAATCTTTCCTAGCTCCATACACAATGATAAATTTGAAAACCATTTTCCTGCAGGATAGCAGCATTATCCTTAAATGCCTTTTTTCCTGCCAGGGACCTTATTTGCTGGAGTATTTGCAGAAAAGGAAGCACAAAATAGAGGTGAACAAAGGGGAAGTTGTTGAAAGATTGGGAGTGAATTGGAATATCCTAGATGGCAAATGGAGGGCAAGAGGGAAAAGACAGCTAACAGTGTCACCAGGCTAATGAGTGGATCTGTTCAGCCTTTGCCTGGGCTGAGGAAGGAGCTGCTTTGATGTTTCTTTTCCTTGTTAAAATCCACTGATGAGTTGTGGGTGAGTAAACAAGAAATGTAACAGCATCTCCCTGTTTTGCTGGATAGCTTGGTGAATGTTTTGTGAACAAGCAGGCTTGGTTTCTGGGTGTTGACAGAGATCCTTGCCCAGCAGCCCCAAGTTTCATGCAACTCCCAGCTCATAGGAATCTGCATGTGGCTACCACAGGGATAAGTTTCAGAATTACTGTGAAGAGCAGCCTTGTTATAGTCAGCTGGGGATCCGCCTGCTCAGATTATCCGTGTAATCCATGCAATGTGAGATTAACATCCAGACCTCAAGAAAAATTTGGGTGTGGGCTTTATTTATAATGATTTCCCTACCGATTGAATCATCTCTACCAAAATACGCCCCAGCAGGTGCCTTTGAACCTGATTTTCTCCTCTTCGTTTCTGACATGCTAAATAATTTAATCTGTGAGGGAGTTGTGCCTCAGCAAACCATGCAGGCCTGACTGAATTGCAATTATACAGACATGTCTGCTAGGGAGGAAAGCTGAGTATTTTCCTGACTGCAGCATCCTCCTGACACCTGGTCCCGCTGCTCCAGACAAAACCGTTTGACGCACGTGCCTGTGCTTTTCGCTCTGGGAACTGTTTCCCTCCTTCCTTCCCCCTCCCATCCTCACCTTGATGTCTTTTTCTGCAGAATGTCAGAGTATATTGAAGAAGCAGCATTTTAGTATTTATTTTTAACCCTCTTTGGTATAAATATCGAGCGGGGCACAGACAACATGGGCTAAACAGATACCAGAGCATTTGGGCAGAGGGGCCATTCATGCCTCAAATTTATTTTCACAAATGGATCTATGCAGCTTGAAGACTGGTTGCAAAAAGACAAACAGCCCTCTGTGCTCTGCTCTGCTACTCCCTGGCCCTCGGAGCAAGGAGGAAACCAAATTTACTGTGAAGATATTGGTTAGTTTTGGGCTTTGCATAAGCAACAGCACTAGAAAAACTAGATGTGAAACTCAGACTTGCTTGGGAGGAAGCTAGATCTGGGTTTGGATTTGGGTTCCGGCTAGCCACAAATCTCAGCCCTAGATTCAAGCCTCTGGTAGGTTTGGCAGTGTTTTGTATTGTTTGTTTATTAGGACACAAGGAGTCACATTCACCCATACTGGTTTTTACTTAAATCAGTTACAAACTCCAGGGGTTCTCTTCACTTTTCCTTCTCTGTTAAACTGACTGTGGGGCAATGCAGTGCAGTAACAATCATCTGTGCCAGCAGGGAATGCAACCCCATAGCTGGAACTACTTTTTATTCATGGAAAAGAGAGGGGAGAAATTGTATTTGTGAAGTCTAATCCAGTTCCTATCTCTGACAGTGGGAATCTTCAGCCTTGGTCTGTAAAACAGGCTCTGGCTGCAAGTACTCACCCCAAAGGACAGATGCATTTGCAGCCTTATCTAAGTTCTTCAGTCACACTGTGTCTTCAAAAAGGGGTGAAAAAAATCTTTGCTATACAGGCTTCCTACTGAGATTTCTCCCCACCCTTCCCCAGAGCTGCTGAGGCAAGGGGATGCTCCCTGCTACTTGTTGTGGCCACTGCTGGTGCCAGCTGGAGCTCAAGGACAACAGAGCATGAAAAGGAATAAATGGGATTTGTGGGTAGCATGGCTAGCGGGTTTTATTTTACATATGTGCATGCTGGGAATGTCTGAATTGTTAAGCGACCTCTAACAAACTTTACTTACAAGATCTGAGACATAGGATGGTGTTTTCTCCTCTACATCTCAATTTTTAAGGTGTTTTCTACCACACATGGCTCAGAATCTAATATGAAGATCATTCCAAAAACAAGAAGATACTTGGAGATAAGTCTAAACTTCACCTCTTTTTTTTTCTCATAAAGTGTTGCTGGATTTATTTCTTTAGCCCCAGACCATTGTGAACTCTTCTCCTTTTCCCCTTTTGCCAGGCTTTTTCTTCTTCCAAGTAATAAATAACCTTGTAAAGACTCTTTTAGCCAGTGCAATGAATGACAACATGGTATGAAGTTTCCTGTGCCTAACTCTGTTCTTCTGACTCTGGTGAGAGTATGGAATAATTTTCCTTATGTCTTCCAGTATTTAATGCTACTTTCTAATTTTTCCTTTGAGTGATAATCCCCGGTAATCACAGCACTGAGCAAACGCCTGCTGTGGCATTTAGCAGTCTGCAGCTGAAGCAGTAGTTTTACCCTCTCTGTGCCACCTCTTTCCAAACAGGTCACTTTCTTTCCCACTACATGGCTGACATTTTCTATTAGGTGAAAAGTCAGTTTTATTTTTCTGCTTGGCTGTTGCTGACACTACCCTGTGATGCTCCTGCTCCCATGCACCTTCAATAGCCTTGCAGTGAACTTCAAGGCAATTTCCTCACATAGCTGTTGTCCTTGACTAGCATAAAAGCTAAACCAGGGAATAATTAATATTTTGGGGTTTGCCTGTTGCTTTTCCAGGGTAAGTTATGCTGTGAGCAATTTATGCACATGGGGTGGAAGGAAACACAGTAGGAAGATAACTTTTTTATTTTTGTCTGCATTGAGAGGTGTTGATGGAGCTGCATGTGGAGAGACTTTGCTATGGCTTGAGCTGTGCTTACCCACAGCCTGCTTCCTTAGGCTGCCCATTTGACACTTTAGCTTTGCTGGCTACATGGAATCTTCTCTTTAGAAACGTTTCTGAATTTGGGGAAAAAAAAAAATCATATCCCAGCAGTATTCTTCTCACATATTTTTAAATGTATCAATATTAAATTTGTTGTGTCAGCACACTTTTTTTTTCAGGAATGTTTGTTATAGGTCTCACTCTGGGAATCTGCAGCACGCTCTGGGAAGTCTGCCCAGTGCACAGCTTTTGGTCTGAAACGGGGAAAAAATCAACTTGCATGTTTCACTCACCACCAAATTTTGTTTGGAAGTGCCTAACACAGAGTTTTCCTGTTACAGGACTAAGAAAACAGTAGGTGAAACCTGTAAAATGCAGTCAGTGAAGTAGCAAAGTGAAGTTAGAAACCCCCCCTTTCCCGGGCGTGTCCTGGGTACCTGGCTGATGGCATCGCTCTCTCACCCATGTGCTCCTGGCACAGCCATCCCATGCACCAGCAGCTCTGGGGCTTCTGCTCCCAGGGCTGTCGTTTTAAAACAGCCACACTGTGGTCTGCACAAAATCTATCCTCAATCCCACTCTGGTTAAGTGCATGTCCCAGTGGCCAGAAGCAGCTTTGTAGCAGTTGCACAAACCAAAATGAGTCACAAGCGGTAAAAACAACATTATTGTGGTGGTGAACGTGATGGCATGCCCATCACAGCCTCCCCCGGTGCCAATCAGATAGGTTTCACACCGTGTGGATCCTTCTCCCTTATCGCTCCTGCCATCATTTCAGCTACACTGAAAGGGCACAAAAGCGTGAACAAACTGTTACACTTGGCCTGACAGACATCCCTACCTTCAATTACTGCTGTGTAAACAGATTGAAGATAGCAAGTGCAGCCATCTCAAATGGCTCTGGTCGAAGCAGAGGGTTGCTCAGGAACTGCTTGCACCTGCCTGCTCACCCTCACTGCAAAACCTGTTTGCGTTTCACTTCACCTCTTTTGTTTCCATCCATCTTTTCCTTACGTATGAGTTCAGAGTTATTTACACTCTTGTCTGACAGCAGAAACCTTCAAGGAAGAATGTGAGAGAAGTGCTGACAGGTGCCAGTCACTATTTTGAAAGAACACATAAAATCATTCTTTCTTTCCAACATCTGCTTTACTTCTGAGTTTTCCATGCAGGTCGGGTGGGATTACATTTCAAGTTTGACATTATCTGGCTGTCTTAGTAACAGAGCCCACCAGGGCCATGGCTTGCAGAGTGTCAGTGGCCGATGAAGCAATGGCTATTTGTCCTTCAGATACCAACTCCGAGTCATCTCCTGCTGTGATTTACAATGCACTCCTATAGCTACAGTGGCAGCTAGATGTGTGGCAGGTTGTGACTCTTGCTGCCCACCACCTTATTACTCTTCTGAATTTTACAAACAGCAGTTCTATGATGAAGTGCCTTCATCTGTTGTTACATCATCTTTCATTTCTGTGTCCCGTGTTGTCTGACAGAGGGGTGCCTTTTTTAATATGTCTACAGAGTGTCTCCAGATATGTTATCAAGATCCCTCAGTAAATAGGGCATAAATAACATTATATTTTAGCAGCAGTGCTGGTAGCTGAAATTGTCTGAGGATATAAATGAATGATTTTTGTCCAACATAAAATACGTTATACTTTGTTTGGGTGGCTCAGAAGGATGGTCCATATTTTACCTGGAGGCTACTGAATTAGTACCTGGGAGAAGGCAGTATTTTCCCAGGTGAAGCACAGGAGCTGTACCTGATCTCTGTCCCTCTAAACTCTGTGGCAACATTCCCTTGCTTTCCTTGGAGCTGAAGCAAGCCCTTATCACGCAGCAGTCACGAATCCTCCTTGAACACCAGGAGCCTTATTAGCACATCCAAACGTGATAAGGATTTTGATTTATTCGTCAAGATTTTTCCAGCAGCAAATAGAAGTGCATCCCACTGCTTCACACTAATATGCCTGTACAATCACCCCTGCTGCTTAGATGAGGGGGCTGATTTCCCTGCCAGGAATTCTGCTTTGTGCCAGATCCTTTTATTCTTGGAACTTTGAAGATACATTATGATGCTAATTAATTCCTTTCTCAAGAAGAGAGTAATTGCAAGTATTGGAAACAACTTCACCAATGTGGGAAACGAAGGCAAAGGCATGCTATTTTTTCCCCCCTTTTGAAGCCAAAGACCACGAATTGATCTGATTTGTGGGTTCTGTCATTAACCTACTGGGAACTAGTTACATGGTCAGATGCAGTTGGATGCCGACCAATTCTGTCCGAGTTTAGGGTTTGCTTAGTTGGGTAATTCATTATCTGTAACCTGTCCTGTGTTAATTCGAAGTAGTGAAATAATCTGGTCTTTGAGGCAGAATACCTGGGTTTTTTCTGCCCCTGAGCTGGAGTCCCATGGCTCGAGGTGCAGTTATGTTACACCATCATAGTTACAAATACTCTTTCACTTCCTACCTTTAATTTCCTCCCACTTTATCCTTCCTATGGCCCAGCTGCTTGTCATTTCCATGCCCACACCTGTGCCTTCGGAGGAACGAGGCTGCTCTGTACATCCCTCAGGGCATGTTATGAGCACAGGAGTGGTAGCTGAGAGCAGTTGCTCTTGAAGCAGCCACCAGCATGGGCAGTGTCAGGAGAGTCTCCCGCTGAATACCCCATGGACAGACCCCACTGGGAAGAGGGGCTGCCACCTCCTGCAGCAAAAGGAGGGGAGCCCAGTCTCCCCTCTCCTGCTAGTTCACTGCTGGAATTGGTGACACTCACTGGGAGTTTCCTGGTGAGACTGAAGCAAATGTTCATTAGTGGAAGACGTTAATTCATTTTTGCTCAACAGGAGCTTCATGGCCATGTGAGGGGTGCATTTGGACCTTTGTGGTTCCTCTGCAAATCTTGGAGGGAGGCACTAGGATGGCTGCAGCATAAACTTTCTGTTCTTCATGGATCCTCCCTTGGGAATCCCTTGACCTTTTATATGTCTGATTTATATAATCCTCTCAGAGGACAGATTAAAGGGGGGATATTGTCAGCCAATTAAAAGGTCCCCTCCTGAGAAGGGTGGAAAATAACATACAGATGATCTATTTTTTTTATACAATTACCATTCTGTTGCTGGATGTTGCAGCAGGAAGAAGATCTGTGCTGTCACATGCCCCTCCCAGACTGAAATTCTGCAAAGAGAAACCCTGTGGTGGGTTCCTAAAGCTATGTGGGTAATTAAATACTTGATGGGTGTGAAATGGGCATTTCTGACAAAATGTAACCCTCAAAACTTCATTGACTATATCCTTATTTGCCCCTAGCTGTTCCCTGCCAATTGATATTTGGGTCTAGATGAACAAGTAAATAATTTTTAAAGCCAAGTGGCTGTTATTTTATTGCTCTTTTCTAGGAATCTCCCAGCTAACACCCACACTACACAATCTCTATGGTATTTACTCACAGCTTCATCTGATCTGCCTCTTACTTCCCTACTTCCAGCTGTTCTTTGCATCCAGTATGCTGCCAGTTATCTTCAAAAGAGAATGTGTCAGCATGTACTCATGAAGATATGCAGTGCTACAGTATTTACAGCAGGGTTTTGGTCATGTGTCATATGGAAAATAAAGATGCTGCAAATGGGAAACAGTTGCTGCAGACTCCAGGGTATTAAGTGAAATACTCCAGAAAGCATCTTGTGAAGAGACAAAATGTTGCCCTTCACAGATAAAACTGTGCTCTGAGGTTTCCAGGTAAATCTAGTTCAGAGAAATTTTTGAGCAGGGAGATTTCTAGCACATCATGTGGAGATTGCTGATCCATCACTGTAGATCTGAAAGAGAGAACAAGACAACAGAACAGAGGAGGAGTGTGATAGGACTAGAACAAATGTGAAAGCAGTGACTGGGAGCTTGGTCCTGGGGCATAGCTCCAGGGAACCGCTGCCTTAAGCTGTAGGAAGGGCTTGTGTTTCCAGACAGACATTAACATGCTAGGGGTTTCCTCCTAGTGTTGAAAGTCTGTTGGGTGTCCTGGAAGTCCTGGGAACTGTATCTACCATCCACTTTCCACTTCACCTAAAACAGTTTTTCAGAAGAAGATCAACTATCACAGCTCCCACCAGCCTGGTCTTGGTGTCAACATCACTAGGTATTTTATTACTGTTCATACCCCAGTGGGTGTTGTGTGGGTTTGGACACTTCCACAGGGGTTGATGTGCTCATTTGGCTCCATGAGTCATGGAGAGGCCACACACTAGACATCGTCTACACTTAGTTGCTGTCAGAAGCTGTGCAATGTTCTGCACCCCAAACAGGGTAAAGGCTTGCAGGTTTGCAAAGCTATGGCTGGACAAAGTCTCCAGTGCAGATGCATCCTGTGGAATGAAAGCTCCCATTATGCTGCCCTTTTAGCATGTGTCTGCCACAGCTGAAATGGTGCTCATTAGTTCATGTCCAGTCACTCCTTGGCTAATCCATCAATGCCAGTCATGATGGATGTGCTTGTGAGGAAGTGTGTTGGTGCCTGGGAGCTGCTGAGTGTTCAAAATCCAGGTGAGACAAAAATTCAACCCCTCATTCAATGACCTCAGTGGTGCCAATTCATCAGCAGTGGTGTCAGATAGCTCTGGAGAGCAGCACAACTTCAGTCTTGAGTTTATTTCCTGAGCTCAGTGTGGTCCAATCTACATCAATCAGGTAGATGAATACCTCTCAAGGTCCTTCTCCAGTCTGTGCACCTTGCTGGATATTTCATTTTAGTTGCTTCTAGGCCACGGTGGTCTCAGGTCATTCTCTGACTGCTCACCCAGGACCTTTTCCTTGAGGGCTGCCAGAAATGATGTGCTACAGGTGCTAAACCTCATTTCAAGAAAGTCAGAACACCTGCCACATAGAGATCCCATCTTAGACCCTAAAAGGTGTGTGGATGCACTGGTACAGCTTTTTGCCTAGATTGTCTGCCTTTGCTGGCTTTATGAGGCAGTGTGTGGTGAGGGTGTAGTGTCTACACCTTGAATCCTGTGTTCATTTTTGTGTATCTTGCTACAAGAAAGTCATTGAGGAGCTGGAATGTGTCCAGAGAAGGGTAATGGAGCTGGGGAAGGGTCTGGAGAACAAGTCTGATGAGGAGCAGCTGAGGGAGCTGGGCAGGGCTGAGCCTGGAATAAAGAAGGCTTAAGGGGGAGACCTTATTGCTCTCTATCTGAAAGAAGGTTGTAACTGGGGGGTCAGTCTCTTCTCCCAGGTAACAAGTAACAGGGCAAGAGGAAATGGCCTCAAGTTGTGCCAGGAGAGGTTTATGTTGGATATTAGGAAAAAATTATTTACTGAAAGAGTGGTGAAAGATGGGCCCAAGGAAGTCATGGAGTCATCATCCCTGGAGGTGTTTAAAAAATGTATGGATGTGGTGCTTAGGGACATGTTTTAGTGAGGGATGTGGCAGTGCTGGGCTAATGGTTGGAATTGATGATTTTACAGGTCTTTTCCAGCTTTAATGAATCTGATCCTAGTGAACAATTTTGTGTCAGCATGAATGAGATAGCATCCCTTCCACACCCTGCACATCACTCACACATTTTCCTCTAAGTCATGCTCAGACAGGCAAATTCAAAGATGTCTGGTTTCTCAGCAGCCCAACAACTCATCACTCTCACACGTGTGCAAGGGGACCCAATATAGGTTGCTGTGTGATCACATACCCCTCTGCTCCTTCACGTGGCAGGTGACAACCCAGGCCACAAAACCACCAATTTTTTCACAGGGAGGAAGACTTGCAAGATAAGGTCCTTCCAAGCCTCGGTGGTATGATGAGGGTGAGATGCTGTGACAGCTGGAGAGACTGTAATCATCTCTGTGTTGGCCACGTGTGCTGTTCTTGGTGGCAGGCTGCTACATCACAGCAGCACAGTGCTGACAGCTGTAACCTTTACAAAGAGTAAGCAATCACCACAAATGACCTGAAGGCAGACAAATAAAACTCATTCTGAGTCTGGGAATATTCCATCGAGGAATCTGTATAGGAAAACCAAAGTCCTTTATTATTGTTGCTCTGCAGAGGAGAATGTGGCATAGACCCCTGATGGGTCAGTTTAGGTTGGTGCAGGGGGAGCAGAGGTGTTTGGTGATTTGGAAAGAGGGAAAACAAGTGCAATTGCAGTGGGGGATACCAGATTTAGGACCCACATAGAATAACATGGGGAGCTGGTGACAAGTTAAAGGTGCAATCTTGTTACAAAACTAGCAAAGTGTATTTGCTGCATTTAATGTCTTGAAGCGCCATGTTGTCATAAAGCTGTAAAGTGCATCATGCTGTGGGCTGGGATATCATGTTTAATTTCTTTATCATATACAGTCATTCAGCTCCTTTACAGCTGGGCTGCTGCTGCCCATCCTGCTGTTTGATGTTATCTTTCAGGTCACACACTGCTTAATGTTCCACCACCAGGCTCTTCAGGCCTGTGATCTGCATTTTAGAATCTGACTCTCCTTTGGAATATGCCTCAGGTTTGTTAGCAGCATCATGGATTCGACCATTGTGATGGAGATCCACCAGATGGAAGGGGAAGGAGAGGAATTTAGGATTTATGAAGAACAGCTAACACCCTTTTCTCTGTATGCCTGTCCGCTCTGAACTGAGACACTGGCAGATCTCTGAGTTGAAGAGTATCAGCTTGTTTGGGGAAAAATTACCTTTGAGACCAATGAGAGGAAGACAGGATGTAAAGGAGGTGGAAGGGACATCTAATGGGATGGGAGTTTGCAAGAATTCCAGATGCTCTCGAGTTGAAATCGTAAGAAATAATCACTTAATATCTGGGTGATTTGAAAAACAGATGACAAGGATGGTAGAAAACAGCTGTTTCAAGGAGTCTAACCAGATTATTTCTCAGAACAGGAGAAAAAATAGTCCTGTCAACTCAAAGAAGATTTAACTCCTTGTGTGCTTGTGAACCCCTGTTGCACTGTAATGACACTTGCAGATTCTTAGGCTATTTTCTTGTTCCTCAGGACAACATGAATCCCGCTTGTTTCCAGTCATCTCCCACCACAGCCAGACCCCATTCCCCCTTATAAATTATGACAGGAGCTCAAGGCAAGTGCAGCTTTCACACCAAACATCCCCATCTATCCTTTTCCATTTCCTGCCATTTCTCTTAACCATGCCAGTTCAGTTTACTGCGTTTGGCTTCTCTTGACATGAGCTCTACTTTTCAACTTCTTTCATACAGTTTACTCATCAGCTCTCACCCTATAAAATTTCCTGGAGTAGGAGAAATTTGGAGGGTGCTGGTGTGTCCTTTTACAGCAGATTATTCCTTGTTACCTGCCCTCTCCAGCAAGGACTCCCCACTGCTGAACATGAACATCCTTACACTCTCCAGATCTGGAGTTTTCTTTCTTTCTCTTTATTATTATATTTTATTTTATTTTGCATTCCTTTAAATCATGATAAATCCCAAGAAATTCGTTGTGAATCATAAGTGAAAATCTGGTATGGGAGAAAACAGACTCATGTACTTTTAGTGTTTAAAGTGTAGCATTCCCAGCAGGTAAATATCCTGTAGTACCACTGTGGAAGAGCAAATATATGAAAAACCACTTAGTACCAATAAGGATACTAATGCAGTTAAAACATTAATCTTGCTGCAGCTGTTGTCAAACCTGTCAGAGAGCTTAAGGTGGTTCCCTCTAACTCCTTGGGAGAAAACTGCACGTGTGTTTCGTACGATCTTAAGAGGAGGAAACTGGATCCGGGGCATTTTTCATTTAGATGTATAGAAAGACATGTGCTTCCTCCCCAGGATTCCTGCAGCCTGCTCTCATCTACACAGTATCTGTGAGAGCCTGGACAAACCCGGGGCTGGAGGCTACAGAGAGCAGGTGGTGGGAGCTGCTGGGGAAGCTAAGCTGTAGGATTTTGTCAGGATGTTTGCAGAAAATGGGAAGAAGTCCCATGAGAAGTGACCACTAATTTCTTACAGGATGCTTGAATGTTGCTGGGAGCAGCAACAGATGTGTCCTATTGAACTACTACCTTCAGGCCTTTGTGCTGGTTTTCCCCCCCCACCTCCCCCCTCCAGGATCCTTCTTTTGGTCTGATTCCTTACATTTACCTTCTGTAGTCCTCTTTGCCTGGTGTTTTAACATCAGTCTAACTTCTCTTTCAGCTCCAACTAACAGTAATTTATAAGGGGAAGAAGAGAGGAAAGGCCAATTTTTTAATTGCATGGTATCCAGAAAAATTAAAAGGTTGGACAGAAGTGATGTGAGTGATTGAAAGCTTTCAGGACTTTTAGGAAAACCTAAAAACTTTGGGCCTGACAGTAAGGAGATGGCATCCCAGCTGGGTGCAGGACCCAGAAAATCCCAGGATGCTGAGAAGACAGAAGGACCCTGTTCCTTCCTTATGCGTCATTCCTTGGCATATCAGATGGTTGGAGGTGGACATGGTGGGATCACCAGCAACCCTCTGCTGGAAGGAACAGAGGGATTTGCAGCGTATTTTATGAAGGTTTCCACTGACTGCAGCTGTGAAGTGTGATGCCTTTTTGCAGCAGTGAGGCCCTGCTACTTGTGTGATAAACTCTTCATGGAGGAAAGTGTTGCCCTTGGGCTGGTTGAGACTGGAAAGGGCTCCTGTGGACTAGGAAGGACAGGGTGATGTAAATACAACTTTTTTAAGTGATCTTTTGTGATAAATCTCTTAAGCTCTGTGACAGATTTGTGGTTCCCAGCAATGATTATACACTATGCTGCAACCTAAAAGCTTCATTTAACTGTAAGCTTGATGACTTACTGATGTCCCTCTTCTCCAAGCTCTGAAACCCCAAAGCCTGCCATGGAGATGCCCTCGTTGCTGACTAGATTCACATTACTGGATGACTCTTCACAGATAAGGCTTTTCACCAAAGCTGCACATGCCTTTTAGCTGGGAACACAAAGCCAGTGTTTCAGCACAGGAAAACTAACCAGTCTGTTTTCCCTCTGAATTAAAACCACTGACACTGGGGATGAAGGGTGAGGCTGTGACATTGCAAGCAGTCAGGTTAGTGTGTCCCTGATGGAGACCTTCTTTCAGCTGGAGGTCACTGCTATGAGCTAGGACACTGCAAATGAGTGTCATCCAAAATTAAACAGCTGAAGCCTCCAGTTTTACCCAAGAAATGTCAGTTCCTTTGAGGCAGCTGAAGTCAGACGTTCAGAGCAATTCCTGTCATCATCTTAATTACAGTCTGAGCTCAGGGTTGGTCACTGATGTGGGGTCAGATGGGCACAACAGACTTCTGCAAGCATGAGACACTGCAGTGGATTGTCATCCCATGGCTGTGCTGGGAGCCTTTGCTGTATCTTTATTTGCACAGAGCCTTGGCCAGATGCCTGGCACCTCGCCGGCACACTGGTCCTATTTCTATCTGTTGAGAGATGTCTTTCATATCTGATACCTTGATTAACATGCATTGATTTCTCATCTTCCTGCTGGGTGGAAGGGGTACTTTAAGCAGCAGCCTAGGGGCTGGTGTCTCCAGGAGGGGTTACTGCATTGCGTTTAAAACCCTCAGTATGAACCAGTGCTAAGCACAACATATATTTCAGGACTTGCTTTTCCCTGCTACTCCATGGCTTTAAATAGCAAAATATTTTTGCAAGGACAAATTGCTTTGCAGGTACCATGCTGAGCTGCTGGAAAGGCTCCAAATGCCCAGAGGGATTCAGAATGACTCCCTGTATCTCCGTCAACAAGGCGAGATGACTCTGAGGGCTTATTTTCCATGTATGAAAATTAGAGGAGTGTGAAGTATTGACAACAAATTGCAGAACTGCTTGAAATTCAAGGCAGTCATGGTGCTGCAAGGCTCAGGGGTTCACAACACCTCAGCTCTCCTAGGACTTGACCCTGAGTATTTTTATTTTTATTTTTATTTTTTTTAAGCAGCAAAATTAAGATGATTTTCAATATGCATAGAATGTTCCTGAGTAGGACACAGCTAAAGGAAGACTGCTCCCCAGCGAAGATCATCTGTGCCAATATGATGCATTTTGAATTAGTGTGTGATTCTGCCTCAGGACAAACCACTAGACTACAAAAATTGAAAAAGAATTTTATGTTACAGGGTGCTTGGAGATAGAGATAAAAATCTGTCCCTTGCCTCTTTTGCCCAGTTACAGTCCACAGTGCCCCCTGATTGTGAAGATGCAGGGGGTATATGAAGGACCACAGTCTCCACTCTTTTTCTGGCAATAGAAAACCTGCATTTGTTCTCCAGTTTCTCGTATTGGGAAAATGTGGGGACCTTCTGGATGCTGGATATTCCCTACTGGGAAGAATAGCAGAGATCCCAGCTTCTTTCTGCAGCACTGGTCCCTGTTCCCTCCTCTCTCTACCAATTACCTGCCTCTCACTCACCTCAGTTCACAGAAGAGGGGTACATTGAGCTTTGGGTTTTTAACGCTTTTGTCCCCAGAAGGGCCAGGGAATCTGATTCATTACACACAACATGAGTGTTATTTATTAGAATCAGCAGCTCTGTAAAGTTAGGTAAGAAGTTGCTTTTCAAGGCCCTGGGTGGCTCTAAACATTATTAAACATGGTCATTAGAACATGCTTTTCCAACCATTGAATGGCTGTGAACATTAAATATTTTGGTTTAATAAGTGCTTGCTTTTTCAGCTGGTGAGTGCCCTAATCTTTTTTTTTTTTCCCCTCATTAAAAAATGTTGTTTTTCCAGCTCATGAGCCACTGAAAATACTGTTCTGTTTTTTTTTTTCTTCCTTTTTCATTATTTCTTTTTTTCTTTTTTTT
>VXAU01002736.1:2827636-2845732 GCA_013399695.1 Formicarius rufipectus
TTATTTTTTTTTTTTTTTTTTTTTTTTTTTTTTTTTAAATTTTTTTTTTGGTAATTCATCAATCAGTTTGTTTTTACTTAAAAAAAAAAAGAAAAAAAGAAAAAAGAGTGAGAATTTTGGAGCCTTTGGCTAAAATAACTTGTTTTCAGCTACTAGGACAAGTATAGGGCAAGGCTTAAGATAACATAAAAATCAAACTTCACTTGTGTGAACAAGTTCCACTGAGATAAGAACACTCAAACTATCCAAACATCAGCAGATTGTCTTCTCTGTGTGCTCGGAAAGGGTGGATGAATCACACTGCTGCATGCCAGTTCTCCCACCTGCCAATCAAGCATGCCCTATTGTGTCATCCCTATAGATTCAGAGGGCAAGATATGAAGCAATCCTTGGGTCAGAGGTGAAGCTTGTGTGTTTTGGATTCAGAATGAAGAAGAGACATTTGACTTAAATTTCATTTCCCGTATTTGTTCTCTAAGGGAGGCCATGTTACATAAGAAGAAAGGTAATTAGGAAGAAAGGTCTTTTGCTAAAGCATCAGACTGGAAAAGCTACTTCTGCTGTGGGCTCATTGTATAGCCATGGGAAAGTCATTTGTACCATGACTCTGTTGCCTAACCATCCCAATCTTCTTGAGATGCTCCCTATTGTCCTCCTGACCTCTACCTTTTCAGGAAAGAAGAGATCTCCTGTGGGTCTAATTTTCTATCTGCTAGTACCACAGTCTTGAGAATTACATCTCACGAGACATTTACTGTCTCTGTTTAGGCAATCTTAGTCATTCTGCCTACTTTTTCTATAATACTAAATCCCAGGAATCTGCTGGAGACACAGGCTGCCCCTTACAGTGCTCCCATTCCTGCTCCCGTAGGTCCCTGATTTTCATGGTGGCCCCGATGGAGGAGACACTGACAGCATGGAAGGCAGTTGACAAGAAGTGGCCCACACCTTGCTCAGCTGGGGACCTCTCCTTAGTGAGTCCAAAAGTGGCAGCTTTCCCCTGTGGCTGGGGCATTTGGCTTTCTGCAGCTTCTAAATCACCCACTTGGAATGCACTGTGCATCAGCCTGGAAGGGAGTCAAACCGTTTTATGAAAGCTGCAATTAGTGGCTTCCCACAAATAGCATCTAGCACTGACAAGTGGCTGCTATGTAATGCTGTTTATGGGCTTGTTTCAGGTAATGGAATTTCATTGCCTTTCAGGTGCTCTCGCCACAGGAAGCACATATATTTTTTCAGCTCTGTGATTTTTTCCACTAAATTGCACAAATCATTATATTTGGGCAAGTGCATTGGAAACATTTTACTCTGCATTTATTTTGCAGCTCACGTCCTTCATGAAAGGAAGAATAAATATGTTGCTCTAGGAAAACAACAGGGGTGAGAGAGCAGAGAAAGAGTAGACATAGTGGGGAAACAAAACCTGGTCTTCCTACAGAGTAAATCAGTGTATCTGCACTGACTTTACTGTGTCTATGCTGATTGGTATTGGCAAATGAGTGAATCCAAAATTCACCCTCTTCATCCCTGACTGTGGCAGCTCTGACCAACCACTACTTGAACCCATGTCTGGGTGTCCATGCATGTGTATTCTTTGGGAGTCCAGGGATGTGATGTGGAAGGATTCTTGACTCTCTTCCTATAATTGCTGTCTTTGCAGAAATGGAGAAAACCAACCCAAGATCTCTTTAACTGTAGTGGATAATTTAATGATGTAGAAATGATAGAATCTTTACAGCTGAGAAACACCTTTGAGATCATTGAGTCCAACCATTAACCCAGCACCCACCACATTCAGCACTAAACCATATCCCCAAGTGTCACATCTACACAAATTTTGAACACTTCCAAGACATTATGTTGCATTTAATGTGGGAACCGAAGGCAAGGGCAAGTTACATTGGTTCTGGCTGGCTTGTGTAGCGTAACAGTTTACCCAGGATGATACACACCCTCCAGCAATCCACAGTCTCTCCCCGTGTGGTCCATGCTTAGCAGAGTCCTGCTGGGCTGGCTGCCCTGGCATTTGATAGGAAAAAGTATCCCACAGGAACAGCAGAGAAAAGAAAGCCCGTGAGACGTGATCACTTACACTGAGCCTGTTAGGTCATGGCTAGAGGCATAAAGAGCATTTGTAAGGAAAGCTGAGCACCAAATTGCATAGCATCCTCTTTTGTTCATGAGCCTTGCTGAAATCATAAACCTCAAAGGGAAAAGAAGGCCATGAACCCAAGGAACAGGTGAATCAAAGGCAAAGTAGTTGCTCCAAGGGAGAAAACTTGAAATCAAGGTTGCAGAAAACCAAGGCTCCTAATAGGATAATGCAGGTAATGCTATCACACAGCCCTAAAACAATACAGAACTAATTAGCTCAAATATTTGCTGACAACGTGGGTTTTGAGGAGAGGGGGGCATGGGATTTCATAAAACTTAATTAACTCATAGAGTAAATCAGTTTCATTCATTGCCACAACGGAGCCAATCAAGATAGCCTTACTGTTTGCTCATTTGGAAAACGATTAGGATTCCCATTTAGACTTAATTACAGTGCAAAGGTTGACAATTATCATCTCTGTGGAAGCACTGGATGCCACAGTATCTCAGTTGAACATGTGCCTGTAATTATAGACATCATTTTCTTAGCAGAAAATGTAACCCACTTATTACCTGGATTTCATGCCTGTAGTTAGAGATAGTAGAAATAAAAAAAAAAACAAAAACAAACCACATTAAGAAGAGGATTGGTGCTGAGTTACTTTGGATCTTTTCATAGAAAATTACTTTGAGCAACTGTTTGTCACAAATTAAAATGTTAGTTTGTACTTTATACTGCTCACAGAAGGGGATTTATAGACACACCAAGGAATCAAACTTGCCACATGGGTCATATTTTGACACTGCTAAGAGCAGCACTGCCTCAGCTTGGCTGGATTCATAAACCCTTCCTCATACTTCCTTGAAGTTTCTCATGTTACACAGGCTTGTCCTTATCACCCGAGTCATTGCAGAAGAAAACTGCTGAGAGAAACTTGGTCAGTCACTTCGGCAAATCACAGCTGGATCTAAACCACAACCAAACAGACAGACCCTCCTGACCAAAATAAACTACATTAATGTTACAGTTTGCAAGCAGTGCTTGACTGCTGTCATGTTTAATGCTGCCAAACAAAAATGATAAGCAGGTTCTTTCCTTTTGCCAGCTTAAATCCCTCCAAGAGGCTGTTTAAATTCGTCACAACCAGAGGCAGCACTGTGGTTAAGGTAAGAGAAAAAGAAAGTTCAAAACATTTTACAGGTATTAATTACAGATAAGACAGGAGGTAAAATGAGGACATAATAATGACAAGTTTGATTCAATCCAGTATGTCACTGTTCCTCATCCTCTGTTTATGTCACAGATTTGTAAAGAAGCTGTGAGAGAGTGTCCTTTGCAGGGAGTAGCAATGGATCAGTGCTGAGCACTAAACAGGCATCGTTCCATTTAACAATAAAGCTGAATTAGCTCCTTACCTTAGTTTTAATTACATTTATTTCCAAACCAGGGTTAGTGAGGTGGAAGTAGGCAAGACTCCAACTTTCCTGCCTTTGTTTCACACAGGACGTTTCTGACTTTAGATTCATGTGTGAACTTCGTGGGGAAACGGTACAAGTGACTTTGGGACCAGGGACTTTTGGGGTATTTTCTTAGCAGCTTCCTGACTGCCTGTGAGCTGAAATGTTGATTTTGCCACAGATAGAGATGACTTGCAAGGGTAGAAAGAAAGAATGAGTTTCCACTTATATATCCTCTTTATTTTCCATGATCCATGAGGAAATAAAACATTCAAATTTTTTTTCCTACTTTTCCTCTACTTCTTTTGAAAAACACTAGTTGCCTCCTGAAATGAACACTGCCCTGTTCGGAAGGGAAAATCCCTCAACTATCAGCTCAGACAATTCCTGTGCACCATAGTCAACAAAAAGTGTGAGCACAACTTCAGGGAGTACATTTTTGTAGCTGATTCCTGTGGAAAGGCAGCTGGGAGTCTGGAGCCAGAAAGGATGGGGGTTTTTTTTAATTTTTTTTTTTTTTTTTAATTTTTTTTTTTTTTGGTTCTCCAGAAATATTAACTTGTGTTTTCATTATTTTTTTTCATAGGTGTAGATAAAAGGGAAGAAAACAAGGTTTTGAGCGTTGGCTGCGTCCTTTTGAAAATTTACTGTTCAGGTGCTTTTAATATTGCCCGAATGCTGAGCATTTTGTAAGGAGACTTAAAACAGTCATAAAAATAATAAAGCTGGAAAAATAAATCCTTACATTGTTTGAGGTGCCTTTAAAGCTGAAAGCCTTCGCTTTTATTTTGTTTCTTATATCATATTCACTGGAGCTTTATGTAGCCATGGAGCCTGCATGGTATTATTGTGTTGCTTTGGAAAAGCTGAGAGGGTGGATTTTTTTGATGTCTTGGCTCCCAGCTGCCAGGCAGCAAGAAGCTCCTTCAGATGTCAGCAGAGAATCCTACTCATCTCCAGGCTTAAGAGCAAGCTAAAACCCAGGAATGGCAGACACTGCTTGGTGTGACAGAAGGAGGACTTCCACGTCTCTTCAGATGGGAGCTCAGTGCTGGAGCATCTTGCTCACTCCAGGCAAGTCAGAACAGGGCAGTCATGCCCCTGCCACAGTTTCCAGTGAAGAATGAATGAGCTTTCTTTTGAACTGCTGAACTACAAATTTCCCTCCTGGCCAAGCTGCTGTGGTGGGTGGGATGATGGGAGAGAAGAAAGAGTTGCTCAGTGAATAAAATACCAATAGGTGTGCATGTGTGGGTGGTGGGAGCAGCTGACTTGCCAAACGCACTTGAATTCACTCCATGGAGCTGACCACAGTTGGGAAATCTGGCAGGGTTTGATTGCCTGGGACTTGGAAAAGCTCATTTGGAATACCTGCTAACTCCAACCAACACAAAATTCAGTGATTAATTGCGATGATCAGGGGTCCACAGAAATACAGAGCATCAAGAAGCATTCCCACTTGTTTAAAACATTTAAAAAGGATAATAGTTTAAAAACTAGGAAAAAAAAAAAGTGCAAGGAGAGAGGAGTCCTCTTAACAGAAGGGAGAAGGAGGAACTGAATGGAGCAGAGATTTGTTAGCATACTCCAAATCAAGCCTATTCACTGATTTTGTGCAGAACTAGTTGTACCACTTCAGTGTTTGTTTATCTCCTACAGAAGTCCCAGGTATGAAAACAGACAAAGAAACTTATTGGCACACAAGTATACATCATCTGGCAGTAAAGACACGTGAGAGCCCAGGCAGGAGCTGCAGTGCTTTGCATAGCTTCTGTCTCTGGAGTGAACAAAATCAAAAGCTTAAAGATGGGGTTTTGAGTTCAAAGCCAACGCTGTAATGTGTGGTTACTGGTCACTGGCCTTGGGAAGATGGGAAAAAAGAGTCAGGAGCAAAGAAACACATGCTGTAAACAATCTCCTGCAAGCTTCACAGCTACGTTTATACCAATCTATTTCAGCATCAGAAATCTTGGGTTGCATTTGCTTTCCTCCCTCACCAATCTTCAGTATCATCTTTGTCTTTTTTGGGAGACAGTGTCAACATTGTATCTTTCTGTCCCAACCAGAAACAGCCTGAACATCCCTGTTGTCTTAACATTTCTGAATGAGTCTCATAAATGGACGAAGGTATGATTTGTTAATATGAGTTTTGAAAAGGGAGTTGATTTTCATACCCTTATCCAAATTAACTTTGTCTATGTATATTGAGTACTCTGGTTTTAACTCTTGGAGATGGTACCAACTTAATAGTCATCACCTTGCAAAGGCACAAACGCCACAAAAAGTCAAGAGAAGTCCATTTCATGTTAAAAAGATTTCTGGAGGTTAAGCCTGGAACAGAATATAAGTGGAGTTTTAAATCGCAAGGATAAATAGCTGAGACAGCTGTAGTGTTATACAGATGTATAAAAATTTTGTTAACTTATTATTGCCATCACTTTAAATATAAGACTGAGCAGAGAGGGACTTTTTTTCTCCCTTTGCTTTTTACTGTAGGTATTTTATACCAGCATTCTTAGCTGTGCTATTCAAAGGTGAGAGTGAGTTGTGAAAACTCTTGCATGGAGCAGGGTTTTGATGACTAATAGAGAAGACCTTGGATGGACACGGGTCTGAGATGTATCAGTGTTTTCAGCAAGGATGAGAAGCAATGCCTGAGCTGTGCTAAGCTCCTCCACAGGATGACTGTAAAATTGTTTTTGAGAGAGATCCAGGTACAGTTTATGCAAAGAATTAATCTAAGTGCTCAAACCCAAGCAATCTATTTTTGATACAGAGTGCATCATCTTAGTGAGTTGGACAGACAGATTAAGGGTGGAGTGGCCCCGATCACCTTGGCTTTGGTGTTTGGGGCTTTTGAGTGCCTTACTTTGAAAAAAAAAGGTGCAGAAATAAGTGCCTTCTGAATATGCTATTAACTTGAGAGTATTTGGAGGGAGAACAGCTTGTTGTACATGAAAAATATCCTTGGGAACCAGTGCTAGACATTATGCAAAGTGAATCTGGCAGAAATGATGGGGAGCAGAACAGAACTGCTAAACAGGTTTGTTGTGGTTTAACACATGTCTTCTGCAGGAAACCTTCAGTGCTGGCAGAAAGAAGCCTGCAGAGGACTGTGGGAAGAGGCAGGGCCAGATTTGCATAGGAACACCTTATCCAAGGATATGATCCAAAGAAACATGGTAAGTGGGTCCAGCTACATCTCCAGCACAGCTCAGTGCTGTGCACTGCATGTGCATCAAGGCATTGTTTGCTCTTGGCTACAGTCAGACTGTGACAATCAGTAATTTCTCTCCAAGACCTTCCAGTTCTCCCTGAAGGAAACCCGGGAGGTGACCACTTCAAGTCACACCTGATTTGCACGCAGACAGCTTCTTGTATGGGAAAAATGAATGTCAAATTTGTTCAGCGAGGAATTATGTTTTGAATCTCGGTGTAATCTGACTCCATGCATCAGGAGAGATAGTGCATGAGTTTTGAGAGAGAAATATATCCTGTTCTTGAAGTGGTTGGGAAAAAGTAGGGATCTGTGTGGGAAAGCTGGAGAAATGGCAGGAGGGAAAAGAATAATTACATGCATTAGTGTATTATGCCTTCCAGACATTTACAGACTCTGGATAATGCAACTCAGAGGGAATTTTAGTCATTCCAAGGAGGCTGCATGATTTAAGAGGGCAGAAGGGTTGCAGTTTGCTCTACGGTTTAACCCACAAATAAAACTTCCATCACCCAGTTGAATATCTGGAAGGAATTTGAGGGTGCATTTTTAGGAGCACAGACATTAATAAGGCATAGCTTTATTGCCTCTGTGACCTATCACCTCAGCATCATCTGGCCCTGTGCTGCTCATGGGATGGAGAAGTTAATGTGTAAAACACACCACAAGCTTCAACAGATTCAGAGAAATAAAGACAGTCTTGCGGCTGTTGCACTTCTGAGGTTTTTTTGCAATGACATTGCTCTTTCTTTCTGCTCCATGCCTTAAAGACAACCTACCCAATCCATTTTCCCTTGCTGGCCTACTCCCTGCCTTCTAGAGAGAGTTAAAACCAAGGCAGTGTGCAGCTGAAGGGTCAGTGGCCATCAAGAGACCACGCTCTAATTAAATTGAAACCCTGACTGTTACAAGGCCCTTTAATATTCTCCTACCTGTTTCATTCAGTGATATATTCCAGTCCTTTTCCTAAATAGTTGGCCCCTTAGAAAGTGTTCCTCATTGTATTCCACTTACAGAGGCTACTTTATTTTATTTGATACACATTGTTATCCCAAGTTGGGATGAGTTCTCTCAGCATTTTTCATAATAACTCATACTCAATGTAGCATTCTCCCCTTTCTATCCCATTCCATTCCCTCCTTGTATTTTCCATATTTTTCACATTCCAGAAGGTTTTGCTGCCTTGGTTTTTGACATGTAAAGATCAGACATATATCAGTATCAATAAAATCCCTCAATCTGTTTTGTGATGAACAACAGATGAGAATGACAACAGTGAAAAAAACACACCAAGAATTCTCCTTTCCTGAAGAACATTAAAGGAATGGAGGAAAAAAGTTTTTGGAACTTGGATGAGAACTTCAATCTACTGAGGGTTTAATTTTTATCCTTCTTTTATTAGGAAAGGGAAACAGAGGCAGCAGGACTTGCCCAAATGAGTCAGTCATTCGGCCTAAGCAGATGTGCTGGCATGATTCTGGCATCTTTCAGAAATACCAAGACTCATTTTGATTGTGAAATACTTTCTGAAGTGCATTATCAGGGAGCCTCAAAGGGGTTCATTTCAGAGCTAGGGGTTTGAAGCTCTTCTGGTGTGAAGGAAAGGTAGATAATGCCTCATATTTCAATCAGATCATGAGCAAGGATCCAGAACAATCAAATTGGGCTTCTTTGCACTTTATGACAGACTTCACATCTTCTTGTAGCACTAGGAGCAGCAATGAGTAGGACTGAGAGTAACTGAATTTGGACTCTTGGGGAAATTTTAAGAGCTTTTTCTGATCCATCTACGGGGGGAATATCACCAGTATAATTCAATTCCTGTCACTTCAGGTGTAAAGTGACTTTAGTGATGATGGAAGTTTCCAAAGTGATGTACTCTTGATTTGCTTCCTTTCTTCTGCCCTTCTTGGAACAGTTCACTAGAGCAATTATCTTGTGGTTTAGGCTGTAATTTGGTTCATGATTAAAGTCCTCCCTCTCCCTTGTCTTCAGCACTCAGTCCAAAGGGACTCTAGCACAGGAAAAATGTGAAGCTGCAGTCTCAGGTATTGAAGGAAATTGACTGATCACAGCTCCACTTCCAATCCAACCACTTTGGAAAGCCAGAAAAAGAATGCATTGTGCATGGCACCAAAAGGCTGCGTAAAACTTGAAAATACACCAGGAACTGCTTAGCCAGTGCAGCAGAGAAGTCAACATAGACAACTAAATTAAGTTCAGAAGCAAAGAGAGTGTTGGGTTGATGCCCCATAGTCATCTGCAGCTGCCCTGAATCTTCTGGAAGAGCTGTCACCTTCCTGCTAGTTCAGGTGTGCTGCAAGGTGCTGCCCTCCTCCCGTGTCAGATGCATGGCCTTAGGAGTTCTCTGAAGGCTTTCAGACCCTCCTTAGGTAGGAGTCAAAGTCTGAATATATTTTATATCCTAGTAAGATCTCACAGAGGAGAATATGTGCTGTGATGAATAAAAAATGAGGCTTGCAGAGGGTAGTCTAAAAAACTCATTTTAACTGGTTGTTTTGATTTTCTTATGGATAAGGTTGCTATTGTTATTTGAAAAATGTGAAAACCAGCTTTTTTAATATTTTTTATTATTATTTTTTTTAAAGGAGGGGGTGGAGGCGTCTAAAGGGCAGGTATTTTCATTGTGACCTTTTTCAGAAAAATGCTTTGCAAACACACTTCTATAAAGAGCACACACGGCTTAGGCTGCTTCGACAGTAGCCAAAGCAAGCAGCAAAACATGTGAATGCCTCCAGACTGCTCCCAGGGCTTTGTTCCACTGCCAGAAGTTGAGATGTGCACTCCCAGCATGAGGCAGCAAACTTCTCTGGCTTTATGTGCTCACACATGAGGTGGGTTTAACATAAGGGGCTGTTACGCTCCCCTTGCTTCTCCCCTTCTATTTCTTCCCTAAGGTCTTGGTCTAAGAAAATAATATGGAATTAATTCTGGATCTAGTGATACTGAAGGCAGATGAAACAACTTTGCCAGTTGCAGCACATATTTATCAAGACATCTGGGCTTACGAATCCTTTGGAAAGACCAGTTTCAGTGTGTTTCATCAGGTTGCTTCTGTCTTTTGCCTGTGGTTGGCTGGATATTGGGGGATGTCTGAGGTACTGTGTGTGTTTCCTAAGGCTGTTGAGAACATAGGGTCAAGATAATGGAAGGACATGTGGTGTCTGCTCAGGAGGACCTGGATAGATACAGGTGTTTTTTCTGGTGTATCTTTCTGCCACTCGAGAAACTTGGGATCAGCTCCATATCTTCTCGGTGGGACATCATGCCCTAAAGCAGGAGATGAATCCCATCATCCCAGGGCAACCTTTCTTAACCTTGCTTTCAACTTGCCTGTTCCTTGAGATCCCCCTCAGCCAATGGGAGTTAATAATGTCCAGGGTAAGGAAATCAGCTATAATTCCTGGCTGCAAGGCTTAGTCCCTTAAATATCAAAATTGGCACTGGGAGCCTGACATCAGTTAAAAGTAGTTGGCCACTCTTTGGTGCAGATAAACCTCTGCAGGCAAGAGTTAGAGTTTGTTGCTGCTTTGTTACCGTGGATGCTGCTGCTGCACTTGCACCTTGAGCCCTTTTGCAACCATCAGTGTGGCTCTGATCTTCACAGGCACTTTGATGGACATGGTCAAGCAGAAAATGTGAGCACTTCCCTTCCTAAATCCTGGTTCCCAATTCATGCAATAGCTGGAGATACAAACCTGGAGTCTGCAGAGCATGTTTGCAGGATGTTTCCTTGAGGAGTCTGTCCAGTCTGAATGAAGTATGTGTGTCTTCTGGCAAACATAAAACTCCCAAAACTATTAGGGTGGAAATAGATCATGTCAGAGAGAAACTTTGATCACCCATGTGTAATTTTCTCATATGCAGATGTCAGCTTTCATAAAGCCTATGGATTTAGTTTCAGATTAATGTAAAACTTTTACCCCCATTTATTTTTTATCACTTAAGAAAGGTTGACTGGATTCTTAAAGTATTGTCAGCCTTCATTAAATCAACCTTTAGGAATCATCTGGTAGAACCCTGGCATGAGTCTGGATTTGGAAATCTTCATTTGAACTGTCTTCTACTCTGCTTTTGCTTATACATTAAAACAAGTGAACAGTAATGCTCTGTCATCTGCTATTCTTGGGTTATGTGGATCATAAGAGATGTTATTAGACAAAGAAAGGATTTCTGAGGGTTTATTTGGATAATTGTTTCTGTAAGTCTCTTGCCTGTGCGGGAGTGAGAGCAAGTTATGAAAGCTTAGGAGCTATATCAGTAAGTCCAAAGCCTCTAACCCAGATCCTCTTCAGTCTTTCCTTCCTTTTTCTGCTTCTGAACAAAGAGCTACAGATAGAGATCACAATCCAGTGCTAGGAGAAGCTGTCTTCTGAGCATGTTCATGCATGTAGAATATTTCCCAGAAGCAACTACATTTTTTTAATCTCAAGACTGCTTTGTGCATTGAGATCAGATCTTAAGCAATAGAAATTCACTGCCAGACTTCCCCTCTGCTATGTACAAATTCTCCATATCAAAGGTATCAGGGACAGGATTCCTCTGTACAAAATTGATTTATTAGAACTTATGAAGCCAGACTTTATCCATGTGCCATTGCAGATCAGCAGCATGGTTTGACTGTCGAATGGCATCACTGAAATATGTTTCACTTGTTTAATGCCTAAACAGAGTCAGAAATGGGGAGAAACATTCAAATAACCAACAACAAAGTGGGGATGTAGTGATTTCTGCCAGTTTTTTCAGGCATCCAACAACTACTTGGCTCTGTCTGATCAGCTTTGCAAGTTCCTAAGTGAGATTAAAAATTTTTAGATGCTAAAAGCTTGGGTTTTTTTAAGACATCTCTTTTTATGTGCACCTGTATTTCCCTGTGGTACCCAAAGGATAACTCAGTCTCTGTCATTGCAGCCTCCCTCACTCTGAGGGCTGTAGGACTGACAGCTCTGGTGTGTCTCCTTCTGCCATGTATTTTCCCACTGAGAGCTGAGCTAGCCCTAGAACCCATCTTTTAAATATCCACAAAGAGTTTCAGACAGGAGGAAACTCCTGGATGCTTTGTGGGTGACCCTGAGGATCAGCTGACTCAAACCTCTGTGCACTGGTGTTAAACCAAGCACCCCATAGTCTCTGAGCTGTCAAGTTGTCACTGGTAGCTTGAAGAGCCCTTATCTCCCCTTTCAACTGATAGAAATCACAAAATCTTAGTTTCATACAGGCTGACTTCTTTAATTTTAGCTTATACTGGGACTGCCAAAATAAGGTAATTTATACACAAACATGCAAAGCCTTCAAAACCCAAAGACTTTTGAATTACTGATGTATTTCAGATGCCAAATCCTTACTATTCAATCTTTTTTCCTGGTATGTGATATAAAACTAGATACCTAATCACATTCTCTATTAGATTTGCTTTCTATTAAAATAGTTTGCTTCCTTTGCTGAATAAGCTGCTCCAGTCTCTGGTTCCGATCACAGGATTTCAGTCATATAACCTTGAAACAGATAGAGACCAGTGGAAATAGCTTCTTTAAAAGTAGGATTAAACTTCTTTAAAAAGTGCAATTGAGCTTCTTTAAAAGTGGCGTGAATCAGAGCAGCATATGCACAGAGAGCTGAATCATGCTCTCTGTGTTTGCATTCACAGCCATTAAATGGAGATAAAAGGACTTTGAAAAAGGGATGAAGGAGAGATGTCATGAGGAAAATGCAGTGATAATGATATCTGAGGATGCTTCTCATGTGGTTTTTGAAGTGTAAAATATTAAGCTGGTCAGTGATGTAATGGAATAGGCAGAATTATGGATTCTTGGAAATTTATATTGATTCCGAGGAAGATTAAATTTAGGGTGTGCTTGCATGGAAGGTGGCTTGAATGTTTAAAGCAGATCTAAAAGTCTGTAGGTAATTTTATATTCAAAGAAACAGATCAATTGGATGTTCCCCCCCCACAGCCAAAAAAACCTTTTGGGTCTGTGTGTGTAGACATATCAACTCAAGGCTACTCATTCACAGAACTGCTCTGAACAACCTTCAAAACAAACTGTTGTTTAAAAAGGTAAGAGAGAGCCATGATTCTCATTCATTGCAGGTGTGCCCATGTCTGGGTGAAATGGGGGACAAATTTAAAATCTCATTCACCTGCTGGGTGTGAAAGGAAAGCCACAGAAGGTGAGGACACCCCAGCCAAAGGAAGCTTCTGTTGGGCTGTCAGCATCCAGGAAGCCTCTGTGCTGAACATATAACAGCAGTAGCAAAACCTGTTTCATCCTCCTGTCTCTTGAAGAAGCTGTGAGTATCAGCATCTACACAAAAGAGATGCAGGGGGTCCAGGGGGTCAGACTCTTGAAAACACCAAACATTTTCTATCCATCCTGTGTGGTGTCCTAGTTGCTTGTGGGCCCCACTGTCTAAACCACATCAAAGTGAAAACACAGTGCTGCTATCTGTTGTTTTTCTGGTCTAGATTTTGTTTTTGAAATGTTTCCAGTGCATTGGCTTATGGTTCTGAAACCCTGTAATTCTTTGATAGAAAATGTTTGTTTTATCTTGTTAATCAGAATTGTGACTCCAAGTATCCATCGGACACAAAGGACTTGTGTGAGTGACTGTGATGAGGCATGAGAGGATTATTATAATCCTTGTCACCAGGGGAATCAGCCTCAGCAAAGCTTCATCTCCTCACATCCCCACCACCTGGCAGAACAACTTTGTTGGAGGTGGAATGGATCATGATATGTCCCAAGATGTTGCAAGTCTAGGGGCTTCTCTGCTTAGGGTGGGATTTTTTATTGTGAGGGAGTTGAACTTGCTTTTTCATTTCATTGTGGGACACACCTAAAACAATGGTTCATTTAGGCTGGAAAAATAAGGGAGCTCTTCATCAACAGAAGTGTTTCGGAGTAACCTCCAAACACCAAAAGTGGTGACAAAAACTGTACCGCTTTTAAAACACAGAAAAATAAATCAATGAGGTACTAGTGGTAAAGGATCTACAGTAACCCTAATTAGAGTTAATAATTTTACAAGAGATATTAAGCTCAATCAGTGCTAAAGTCACTTCACCCTGTGGTTCTTGGATATGACCTGTGGTGTTGGCTTCTAGTAGAGCAGCAGTGTAACTGCACTGATGTTACTCCTGGTTTGCACTGCTAGAGAAGGATGGAGCCAACATATTTTCAGGGTAATTTTTTTAATGTCTTATTCAGATTTTATAGAACCCTACTGGTTTCCTCCCTCTTAAATACTTGAAAATTTTCTAACAGAAAGTGTTTTTTGGAAGGCTAAGAGTATTCAGGAGAGAGGTGGTGGTGAAGCAGCCAAAGGTGTGTGATAAATTAATGCAATTACTCTGCTTTGCATTATAGCCTAGAGACTGCACTACATGTGCAGAGGATGCTCTCTAATGCAGAAATAATGATCATATATCATCAGTATGAACAGAGATAGATATGTAAACACCATCTGAGACCCACACTATTTCTGGATATGTTGCCTTGCCACATCTGGCTCCATGCTAAGAGAATGAGGCTTTCATGCTATTTTTACTCCAGACTTTCTCTTCACAGGACTTTTGTTTGACTTCCTATTGCCTCTCCCTCCTCCTCTTTGCTTCTAACTGCACTCCACATGCTCCTGGTCATGAAAGGGAACATGCAAACTCACATCAGGCCAGTCACAGAAGGAGAAAACCTAAACTTTTTATTTTGTCAGACTGTTCCGTACAACTGTTCCTCCTGGCTGAAGGACTTGGTTTGGTTATTTCGGTCTGATGAAATTGCTGTGAAGATAACCCTATAGACTTCTTGCTCTGGCAGTACCTTTGGACCCTCACTGAAGAGCAAACCTCTCAATCACAGGTCAATTGTTTTCCTTTAAAGTCTCATATACCTCGATACATTCAATCCATGCCCTCATCCCAGTCTTACCCACGTAACTATCATCTGCTGCTCTTCTGTTTAAGTTTGGAGCTATTTCACAGAACCTCATAATCATTTAGATTGGAAAAGACCTTTGAGATCATCAATTCCAGACTTTGACTGATGACCAGCTTGTCAACCAGACCATGGCAGTAAGTGCCATGTACAGTTGTTGCTTGAACACCTTCAGGGATGGCGATGACTTGCTTCACTTTGGTCCAATTACCCACGTTTGTAAGGGGCAATTTAAGTGAGATGTGCCATTCTGCAGGAGCAAAGGTGTGGCAGTGGTTTCCATTGTTCATCTGTGTCTTTCCACAAATGTTCACTGTGCAAGAGATGATTAGTAGAGAGAGCCCAGTGAGATGATCTTTACTGCTCTACTGTGGAGTTTTGTCCTACTTTCCAGTTGTACAAATCCTGCATAGTCCATGTTCAGGAGGGTGCAAAATGTTGTTCAAACCCATCTTTTTAACTTTCCTCCTCTCCTTGACAGCAATGTGAACACAGCATCACACTCCTAAGATGTTCTGCAAAGATACTCCCCCCATCTTCAGATGTTTCTAGGGAGAAGTCTTCAGTCTTTGTATTTATGCCACACTAATATGAGAAAATTAGTGTTCTTTTTCGCTCCCAGAGTGAACACTTTGGAAAGTGTTTTTAATAGACTTTTGTTTTACTGACTGGCTTGCCCCGTGGTGCAGCAATAAGGAGGTGCAAGCAACTTGCCAATGAAATATTTCACTTTGAACCTCTGATTCAATATATGTGTGAGTCCATCTGGAGTGGACTATTTTAATATCCCTTGATCTGCAATAATAACTTTAATTAAGGCCAAAATGAAGTTCCTACTGCTCATTTTCTTTTTTTTTTTTTTCTCAAGGTAGTTCTGTGTAAATGTTCTTACAAAATATTATGTCCCTGAATGATTTCAGATGAGAACACCAAGCCAAAATTGGAATTTTTCTGAAAATAATCTAAAAAAATGCAGAACCAAATGTTTGTTTTCTGGGATTTCCAGTAATTTATGCAGCAGCTTCTTTGTAAGTTGTTTTGAGGTAAATATTCATGGCCCAAAGCAAAGTCATAGGACAAAAACATCTGAATAGTGGATGGAACACCCTACAGCACAATGCACAGGCGTCTTTACACATAGTCTTTCTTGCAAAAAAAAAAAGAAAAAAAAAAGAAAAAAAAAAAGAAAAAAAAAAGAGCACTGCTCTGCTTTATACCTTAGTGGCTTCAATGACCACATGCAGGTAGCAACTCAGTGTCAGTCCTGTAACATCTGGGTTGCTCATTGGTTTATTGCTGTTTCTTCTCCCTTGTGTTTTTATGCACTCTAACTAATGGGGACACTGAAAATACTCAAGCCTTGGAAGTAAATCTTTTTTCTTTGGAATTAAAATAAACACCATTCAGTCACAGCAGCTTTAACTTTTGTTCCCTCTTGTTTTGTCTTTTGCTTAAAACAATAATAATAATAAAAACCATTCTGTCTTGGTTAGGCATTTCCCGAGTCAGTAATAAACTAAACACAGAAATGATTTTCTAGTGGCTGCCAGAGTTATTAGAAACACAGAGATGTCCCTATTCCAGAGGCATCTAGAATGGGGTCATGTACACAAAATGTGCTCAGTTAAATGGATTCTGTCTTTAGAACACCCCAGCCTGACTGGAGCACATACACGAGACAGGACTGTACAGACATGTTTAGAATTTGATCAGTGGTTGAACTGCAACTGCACTTCTGCATCAGATTTCCAAATCATGTCAGGTTCGTTCAGCTGAGTAATTCAAGGGCCATCTAGGCTTTGATGGTTGTGCAGGTTACAGGAAGTGAGAGCTGCATCAATACTGTCAACAGCTGCTTTTGTGTGGGCCCCGTGGTACAGTGACATCTAAATCTTCTGCATGGCTGAGATCTGATCTTGCAGTGGCCTCACCCTATTACAAGACTAGCTTTGTTCTCCACCAGGTATCTATATTGATATTTTGCCATTATTCTACAATAACCTTGCTGCTCATCTCTTGTTCTAGCCTTCCCCATCCTGATGTCTTGGTAGGATTTGCTGGTTAGTGCTTATTTGAGATAGACTTATCTACTCTTTGCTTTACATTTGCAATACAATTAAACCAAATAGTTGTTGCGGGTCAGGTGGTTATGTTAGCACTCTGAGCCAGAACCATGACTGCTGAGGTGCAATGATGATGCAGTGAGATGCAATGATGCTCTGTGGTGGCCAGAAGGATAATATATTCATGAGGTCATTCGGACAGACATACAAATTATAAGTGAAGTCCAGCAGGGATATGTTTTCCAAATTCACGTGTTTCATTGTGCCCCCCTACAGACTGAATGATTGCGAGAGACTTGCTTTTTAACATAGGGCAGGTCAATTGGCCTAAAGTGCAATGTCCACTTAGAAAAAGAAACAGTATCTTGATGTTATATTGACTTTTTAAAGTGGATTTTCAAAGAAATGGTTGTTTCTTTGCGAGTCTGTGAGATGATATGTACCTGCAGTATAAAGGAACTGGGCACAGTGTCCAAAGAGGTCCTGCCCATTGTTTTTACCACATTCTCTGTATTTGGGTAGGAAAACAAAATGTCTTTAAGAAATAAAGCTTTAGCTTTAAGTTTTGAACAAAACTTGAGTTCAGCTCCTTTATTCTAATCTATCCCAAACAGAGGGAGCATAATTATTGCATACTGAACCCACTGGAAGTGTACTGGAGTAATTTGCTTCCTTTTATTCTCTGCAAAGATTCCCCAGCTATAACATGTGAATAGGATAATTTGTTTAAAATTCCTTTTCTTCCTTCTCTTTATGTTGCCTTTGGCAATTTTAAGCCTTCAAAGACAGCTACAGTTTCTTAACAGTTTTTCTGACAGTCTGCACTACTGAAGAAAGACTTTAATTGAGCTCAGTAGCATTCTATGATAATAACAAATACGATACCCTGTGCAGCTATTTGATTAATTTTTAGCTTCCCTGGATACCTCAGCAAAAGTGTACATGTTGGAAAGATGCAGGTATATTTCATTTAAGTATTTACTTTTCCTAATGTGACCTCATCTGTTCTACTGTGATAAATTGGAAGAAGGTAAATGGACATCCTAAATCTAGACAGTGAATTTCATTCCAGTCAAAACAAGATTTTAATTTTTTTTCCCCACAGTACCAAGGATTGGAATAATTTAAAAAAACAAATAATCNAACTTCTATTAAAGAAACCATTTAACCAAAAACTGGAAGAAAATGAATTTTGCAGATCCAGCTGCTTTATAACTATTATATGATTTATTTAATTTAAAGGAGGATTTTGAAACTGAATCTTCTGTCTCAAATACAATAACGTGGCATCAGCCTTTTTTTTTTTTTT
>VXAU01002736.1:2845752-2940477 GCA_013399695.1 Formicarius rufipectus
TTTTTTTCCTCCCCAATTTCTCCCCATGTGGCTGTTTCGGTTTTCTGCTCTTACCCACCCAGCAAGTCCATTACTCTGGCTTGTCTCTCTCTCTCCTGAAAGTTTTCATGACAATTGTTGAAAGCTTTCATTTTTGTTCCACTGTGGAATGAAAATCAAGTGTCAAAACCATGACAGCTGGGGCTTTGGGGTTCTCTTTTCCCTTTAATGGAACGAGATTGCTGGTTTTAATCTGCTTCCATGCACTGAAATAACTTCTGTATTCAAATTGGCACTACTGAGAAGAAGACAACTGTAGTTTGGTATTAGTTCCCTGGGACCTGCAACCTGCCTGGCAAGGAAGTATCACCAGGTAGGTTTTACCTCATTTAAATGCCATTATTCCAAGGACTTGCCCAATCCACGTACCCTGTAGTGGGAGAGACACCACAGAGAAAGGAAAGATGGATGGCAGGTTTGGATGAATGCCCTGGTTTGATTCTCTGCATTAGATTGTCATGCTTTTCCTGGCCCAGATGCTAACATCTAACACATTTTTAATACTATTGCCTGTTGAGTTCCTATTAGAAAATGATTCAGAGCCTGGAAAGTTAGGGATGGAAAAAAAGTTAATTCCCTAGAAATAATACAGTCATTATGTGTATACACAATTCAATATGTAACTTGTTTTTTTAGTGGTCTCTCTACCATCCTGCACATCAGCTTTTCAAAATTGCAGTCACATTCATTGTAAAGTAAATGCCTAATGCAAGTGATTCTCCAAACAGTTTGTGATTTAAATTCCTACTGGAAATAAAAGTAATGACCCGCAATAGCTCATTAGTGGCTTTGCAAATGTTCATTATTTCCTTTCTCTTTGTCTTTCTCCTGGTTTTCTCCCCTTACAGAAAGACAGGGGAGTTTAAAGGTTTAGACTACCTTTAGAGCTATCCATCTCTAATGACCCATGAAAATGAATATTCGATTCCTGAATGAGGAAATCATCATTCCCTGGTGTTTTTGAGGGGATAAATGTGTTCATTTAGCAATCCATAAGGAAGCTAGATATTCCAGATTATTTTAAGAAATTATTTTATATTTATGCCTGAAGAAATTTTTTTGATTATTCTAAAATATCAAAAGAAATACAGAGAAGGCCAAGAAGTCCACGAAAAGATGGATATGGACAATGTGGATTTTGAATTCAAGTTGTTTTTAATGATGCCCTTGATGCTGCTGTACAACCAAAGGTTTATCTGTGTCCCTATTACTCATATATGCACAAGGAGAGATAATTCTATAATTCTAAGGAGAGGGTACCTGTGTGCCCTATGCCATCTTCCCCCTGCAGCTCTCCTGCCCAAGCACCAGTGGCTCCTGGAGGTTGGTTTTGCAGAATCACAGAATACGGTGAGTTGGAAGGGACCACAAGGACAATGGAGTCCAACCCTTAGTCCTGCTCAGGACCATCCCCAAGAGTCACACTATGTGCCTGAGAGTATCATCCAAATACTTCCTGAGCTCTGGCAGCCTTGGTGCTGTGCCCACTGCCCTGGGGAGCCTGTTCAGTGCCCAACCACCCTCTGGGGCAAGAACCTCTTTGTAATCCCCAACCTAAACCTGCCCTGACACAACTTCAGGCCATTCCCTGGATCCTATCCCTGGTCCCCACAGAGCAGAGATCAATGCCTGCCCCTCCTTCTCCCCTCATGAGGAAGTTGTAATTGCAATCAGGTCTCCCCTCAATCTTCTCCAGCTGAACACACCAAGTGACCTCAGTGGCTCCTCATGTGCTTCCCCTCAAGGCCCTTCACCATCTTTGTTGCCCTCCTTCGGACACTCTCTAATGGCTTAATATCTTTTTTATATTAGGGTTCCCAAAACTGCCTCAATATTCCAGGTGAGACAATCCCCTCCCTCTCCCAGAGGGTGTTTTGCCTGATGTCCCCCAGGACAGGGTTGGCCCTCCTGGCTGCCAGGACACTGCTGACTCAAATTCAACTTTCTGTCAACCAGGACCCCCAGGGCCCTTTCCCAGCACTGCTTTCCAGCATCGCATTCCCCAGTCTGTCCCTACATCCAGGGTTGCCCCATCCCAGGTGCAGAATCTGGCATTTTCTCCAACACAGCTCATCTCCACTGGCTTCTCTGTTGGGTGAAGGCTTAGCATCTGCCATGCAGATGATCCTTGGGCAAAATCACACAGGAGAGAGGCAACATGGGATTGCAGTGACATTCTGTGCTGTCTACTCCCATGAGCAGGATTTAAATGGAATGATGCTATCCTTACTAATAGACTCACCCATAAAAAATATGCTGCCTTGTTCACCTGGTTCTCTCATTGCCCCGAAATTCTCAGTCCCTCAGCACCACTCCCTGTTTGTCTCCTTTTTGATGGCTTATGTGACTACATTTGCTGTTGCTCTGGAAATGCTGAAGCGCTCTCTGCCCCAAAATCCTTGAAGCAAAAATTCTGTGGGATTAAACCTGTACCATTGCATGGCTCAAGCATGTTCTGCTGTAGGGTGTGCCCAGAGGAAAATAATGAGGGGGGAAAGACAAATCTTATTTATCTTTAGTGTATTTTTTTTTTAAAGTTTTTCTCTACACCAGTGATTTTATTTTTTTCCCTCCTCATTAGCAATCGAGACTTTGAGACTGTCAGTTTGCTGTCGCTGCTGATTGCTGGTAGGGGTAGGGCTTAAAGCAAACCTCTCTGGAATACAAAGTACCAGGTTGCTTGCTTGTAGAAGTCTCTCATAGGTGCTTACCAGAACTTAAGTTTCACTGACTACTTTCTATGTATGCAAAGGGATTACTTTGGCAATACATGCACGAAACAAAACCTGGTAACATGCTTAAAAGCATTACCTTTTGTTGGAATTTGGATTATTCAGTGCAGTCATTAGATCTTACCCAATAATTCTGTAAAAATTGATTTTTCCATCCTAAGTTCAAGTCACTTTTATTGCACTGCTTCAAGCAGGTTCCTCTAAAGCACAATGCTCCTCTGTGAGCCACCAGCCCCGTGGCTGCTACCTGATTTGCTCATGCTTTCATTAGCTCATCGAAGAATTAAGTTTTACTGAATTTGGACAAACCAGCTTGTTTGACCTGTGTTGCATTTGTTATAAAAAGAAACAAGTCAAGAATGTTCTTTCTCAACCCTTTGATCTTGCCTGCAGAGTTCTTGCCTGCACTCTGAGACCACTTCTCTCTGACTGGTGAGACTTACTGGAAGCATCTTCTCTCCTCTGTGCTGAAAGGTGGCTGCTCTCAGCTTGTTCTTTCCTCTCAACAGAGAGAAACAAAAGGTCATCCCTCAGTTTCTCATAACTTGCATGCACTTCAGTGTTTTCTTTTTCAGCTTTTTTTTTAGCTCTATTCTTTTTCTTGAGATCTACTTAACACACCCATTGGCTGCTTCCTCCTCATTTGGTGTGTACTCTGATGTGTCACTTGTTTAGCTTTGCCCATCAGGTTGGTGGCAGATGTGGGACTAACCACCTTTTCCAGCTTCTACTTTAAAACAATATCGTTCTCACTTTGTTCACTATAAACTGACTACACAGTACCACCTGCTGATGGACCAACATCACAAACCTGGCTTTTATTACTGTTTCTTTTCAAAGGCACAGTTGTCTGTGACAGCATTGCCTTCTTGGGAAGGGGCCCTATTTAAGAGGCAGGAATGCTCTTGTGTTCGTGCAGTGCCTTATACTGTGTCATCTGCTACCACTTAAGAAAAGGATAATGTTGTGTCAGAAGGAGACTTGTGTCTTAGAAGAAAGAGTGAATACTCTTCTTTTTTCTTTTCTTTTTTTTTTTTTTAAAGAGTAAAAGGGCGGGGGAAAAGAAAAAAAGAGCATAAGCCAGCAGGCCTAAGGCTATTCTGATTTACGTCAGGATCTGTATAGGCCCTATACGGTTTATAAAGCCCAGGAATCATCTACATCTAGTTCTGCCTCTCACCCCAAAGTTCAGGAATGAAGTGTCTGAATATCAAGGTCGTTATACTTCATTAGTCTTCATTAACATGAGAGCTGAACTTGGTCTGATCTCTTATTTGAAAAACTGAGGCACCAAAACCCTTGTCTTCCCCACAATTCAAGAAATAAATGTGTGTGATTTCAAGTTAGGAAGCAGGCTTGCACTTCTGAGCAATGCAGTGAAATATTGATTATAGCTTTTCAATTGCTCATTCTAAATCCATCACTCACCCCAGAATGTTCCTCTAACTTCTGGCCCAGTAAAAGCTTGCATAATTGTCCCTTCCTGGGGAACAAACTTGGGGTAACCACAGCCAGATAACTGTCAGAGAAACACAGCAAAACCAAGCCAAGAAAAAGCAGTGACAGAGCCAGAACTTGGTATTTTGCAAATCCACATTCTTGGCTCCTTCAATTATCTACCAGGCAATTAAGAACAGTCTATCCTCTGGCCAACACTGGCACTTTCAAGGACTTCCTTTCTCCTCAGTTTGCATGGTTTTCTCTCTTTTTTTTTTTTTCTCTAATCTTTTTCTTCTTTTAAGATGTGAAATACCCTGATGCATGGGTTTTGGTTTAGGAAGGCTTGCTTTTTTCTTTTCATTTCATTAAGACAGAGTTCCATTTGTTCAGCATCTGCACAGGACAACATCTGGAGCCCCAGGAAATTCAGCTGCTCTGTGTATGAGCTTAAATGAAATTACTTTTTCATGCACTTCAGAAGAGTATCAAGAGCATCTCTCTGACCAAACAGGGCCTTTTGTTCTCCTCCAGCAAGTGTTTCTCATTAAAAATGTCATCTCCCTAACAAATTGCTTCTTTGCCTTTGCAGCTGGGGTTATTGTTTTCATGGGTTTGTACTTGTGTGATTCTCTAAGGGAGCAGAAAACTAGAAGAAGCAGGACTTGGTTTCTTCTCTCTTTGCCCTGTGTGCCATGCTTTAAATTTCCCACTTTTGGGGTGCAATTTCATATATTTGCCTCTTTACCCTCTTGGCGCAGCACTTGGGCTGCTCATGGCTCAGTCTGCATGAAGTGCAGCCAGCAACCTGTGTGACTGTCCCATCTCTGTCCATGGGGATTGTCCCATGAGGCTCTGAGCAACCTGATCTAGTGCAAGGTGTCCTTGTCCATGGGAGAGAGATTGAAATGAGGTGATATTTAAGGTCTCTTCCAACCAAAACCATTCCACGATTGTATTTCCTGGGGCTGTTGTGCTTGCACGGAGATGGAAGGTGAGAGCAGGGCAAAAGCAAAGTGATAAATGTCCATTTAAAGCTGAAATATAAAGGATGGGTTTTAAATGAGACAAATCTTTTCCTTTTGTAAGAAAAACAAGATTTTGGTAATTTTTCCAGGTGTTCTTCCCAGGTGGAGTATGTGGGGCTGTTAGGTTTGTGAGAAAACCTAAACTGTATTTAGGGATTTAGGAAGCTTGCTGTGAGTTTTCATGAAAAACCTGGCAGGAAATAAAACTAGAGGTTAAGGGAAGAAGCTGGAGGAGTTCAAAGGGAGACAGTGTCAGTCTGTACCAAGCTGTAATAGTGCAGAGTACGTGAAGTCCCTTACAATAGTGAGGAACACTGTGATAAACCTCACCCAGCAGCACAGAACTGATGGCCTATATAATTTCACTGAAAAGCTGCTTAGAAAATGTCAAGACATCAAAAAATATTTTGCAGGGGGGACATTATTTAAACCCCAGGCATAAAAATCTGATTTTTTTCCCCTCATCTCTTGACTTTTCAACCAGGATTGCCTCCTTTCTGCATTTTGAAAAGCCTCCCTTCCCACCCTCCACTGAAGAGAGATATATATGCCAGAAATTTAAACTAACAGACTACTTCAAGTTGGAAGAGACCTATAGAAATCTGGTCAACTTTGAAGTCTAATTTAAATGACAAGTTATAAATAATCTAGAAGCTCCATCTTACTGGCATAAGTGTTCCCTGCATGGCAACACACCATCTGCTTAACCTGAGATCTCTTACTCCTTAATAATTTCACTGACCATATAAACATGCTGGGTAATAAATTTACACAGGCTTATTGCCCACTTTCACAGCTCTGGTGCTGGACCCACAGTGTTTGCAGTTTTCCTTAGTGTTGATTTCCTGAGTCATGTATTTTCCTGAGAATGCAGGTTGTCAGTTTTTCGAGTGGCAGGAGCTACAGAGAAGTGTTGAAAGGCTCATGTCTAAAAAGTCACAAAAGAGAGTCATATTCTTTCATATTTATAATTCTTCACAAATCTTATTGTTATTTAGACATTCTGATGCTTAGACCTTCAGCTTGTAATTCCACTCTCTCCTTCATTTAAATAAAGGATAGAAGTAGTTAAACTTTTTTTTTTTTATTTTTTTTGTAAGTTGTTTCTTAATGGGGCAGTTTTCTAAGTTTGTTTCTCTGTGTCACCTGGGACACAACCAGCCGTTTAGCTCACAGAACACAACAGTTACCCTTTGGTTGTCTCAGGCACAACTGATTTTACCATGTTACCTCTCCTCCTCCCACTTGCAAGCAATGAAAACAGTTCCTCTGTGTTAAATATAGCACCAGGCAGCCTTCCTGTGAGGCAGCTCCATTTCAGGCTGCAGCAGGAACATTGGGCACCACACTGTGGAAAATCAGTATGTAGCAGTTGTAAATATACATGTATATTTATATATATAAAATGGTACTAGAACCCACAGTCTATAATTTGTGGGTGACCTTTTACTACATGTGGATAAATGGTTACAAATGAGGACCTCTGGTCTTGGCTGTTGTAATCTATTTTCTTACTTCTGTTAGTAAATCAAAAAACATGTATATCCATGGGGTTTTTAGAGTGTAACATTTGGCTTAGATTTAAGCTGGGATAACTGAACAAAGTGGAAAACCAAACAAATAAATATGATTATCCTGCAGTGTTTTGTTTCATGGAATCAGGTTCTGAAATAAGCAAAGTGTGTGGGATACTTTAAGGTCTGTAAGACAGACATGTTCTATTCCCATAATGAAATCTACTCCCTGAATTAGCTCTTTGTGCTAGTAGGAGCTTTTTCTTCTGTTTATTTTGTTACAAGCCTGCATTTTTGCTGGACTCAAGCAGCATGTTAAACTTCAGATTTTGGGAGGCCCTTCTGTGATGAGGTTGGTGATGTGATGCCCTCTGCTTGAAGGGCCAGAGATCAAGCTCAGTCTTCAAGATCCGGGGTGTTCCAAGACACTTGGTTTTGAAAGGCACTGATAAGGATTATTTGTGATGGGATGTGCACAGCAGTTCAGGAATGGGATGTCAATAAATACATTTGTTGCAGGTAGATTATTTGCTGAAAAAATCTAGGTCGCTGTTGGGTGATGGTGACTCCCTGAGAGCAGCAGGCAGGGAAAACTGGATTGAGATATATGGCTCAAAAGCTACATATTGTGTTCCCAGTCCCTACAGCTATCTCCACCCCTATTCTTAAATATGCACAAGGACTTTCTCCACTCTATTTGATCATCACAACACAGAGAAATTAGTTTCAGCAAGTCTACCAAGACCATAAATAGTGAATGACCCTCTGGGCTCCTGATTTCTCCACCTCAGTTTCAGTGGGTTAATTTCTCTGTGGCAGGCTCCGATTGCTACTGAGCTGTGGCCTGTCTACCTTTGTACTTGAAGCCCAGATATTCTTGTCACAGCAGAGAATGAATGTTGGGCTTCATGAATTTGTCAGCTTATTACTCATTTGTTTCAAGGTTTTCCTGAACAGGGGGCAAAACAAAACCAAAACCAAAGCCCTTTCCACAAAGTAAAAACCCTGACAGAACATCTGTATATGGATTGCCTGACTTTTTTTTCCCTCCACTTTATTTATCTCCATCTCCACTAAATCTGATTTAGAATCCCTGCTTCATCATCTGAGCTGTACAATACACATTTGGTCTCCAGGTCAGCCATGTATTTCCCATTTCCTTCCTGGAACATACAGGAGTCTTGGCTTGGTGAGAACCAACGAGTCTGGCACCTCTGAAAGTGCCTGCAAGACTCAAAACTCTGTTTGAGAAAGTGTGTTCCTGAGAGGTAACATCACAGGGGGAAAGAAGGAAAGCACTGCTGGCATCTAAGAGGAAGGGGTACATAGGTAGCTAAACAGGATTGCTAATGGCAACAGGATTTTAATTTGGTTACAGCTACATAAACAATTGCAAACAGTTCCAAAATGTCCAGTAAATCTCTGGGGGGAGGAAAAAATACGCAAAAGCAGTGGTAGTTTGTGAGATGCCTAGAAAGATATGTATCTTTTGAGTTGGGAAGGATGGCAAGGGAAAGAATGTTAAAAACACGACCATAGCAAAGAAGTGTGATACACTCCAGATCACACTGTGCTAGTGCTGCCCCTATCAGCAGTCACTGTTCTGCCTTCCTGTGGATCCTCACGTCTTGAATTAAACCCATGGGCTCTTTGCACACCGAAGATGCAGAAATTAATATTTGCAAATAATTCCCTTCTCTGTATGATCCTCAACATCATTTCATCTCCTGTACAGGTTTTAAGGAACTGCGTCTCCGCAATGTCCTGAAATATTTCCAATCTGTGTTTTCCTTGTTCTTATACTGAACTTCCTGATGGTTTATGCTTCTGGTTATCATAGCAATTTAATACTTGACTGTTGTTCATGAGAGAAAAGAAAGGTCAGCAAAAGCAAGGTGGGGATATCTCTGGTTCTCATCTTTTTTTTATGGTTAGAAAGATCTGTTTCCTCAGATGTGAATGGTGATGCTGTGAATGTCATTCTGCTTATGATGGAAAAGGGGAACGGTTTTCATTGTTTCCCAAAGGTGCTCTATTTGGATTTGTCTCATTTCCTCTCCAAGTTTGTTCCACATCTGTATCTCCAGCCAGGAGACTTTGTCTCTGGCTTTTGCACTTTCTGTTGTTGACTTTGTGATCTGCACTGTCATGAAGAAGAAATAAGTTTAACTGTCCAGCCAGTGCAGAGATGGAGAGGAGGTTTGCAGTGTACCATACACTGTACCAATTACTCTGAAAATAAGCCCTGAAGACCTCAATTAGGAGGAGGGGCAGACTCGGAGCAGATGGAAGTCATGGACTGGTTTGTTGCAGTAAAGTAAGGCAAAGGAGCAATTCACAGGAGAGTCCTTGCTTTTGTCTCTATTTCCCTTGAAATGCTGTGTCTGAATCACGGACACTGTGCATGCCTCCAACACAGGCACATCTGGGGATTGCAGGTGCCTTTTCTCTTAGTTATTGCAATTGTGTAATTTCTATTATTTAGTTTTTAATATATCTTGTTTTGTGCAAGATTCATTATTCTGGCTTCTATGCCTAAATCCTGCTCCCTGAAGAGGTGGAAAATCTTATTTACAGTAAATTTAAGAGCTCACCAAGAGTAAGGATGTCCTTCTGCCCCCATCTCCTCCCTTTTATTCCCTTTTACTGTACCCTGTGTCAGGGTAGACAAGGTGCTTGTGTTCAGCTGCAGTCACCTAGGACCTACATTGCTCTTCACTGTGGATGTAGTTTCCATCTTTCCCTTTTTTGATTTCAACACTATTCCCTTCTCTCACAAACCAGTTCCTCCTGACTTACATCTATGTGGTGGCAGATAAACTGGTTTTTCAAACTTGCATATTAAAAACTACCTCCACTCTGCTCTGTTTCCTTCTTCTACCAGCCATTTGCCCATATTTTGATAGAAGGGCACCTTCCCTGCCCTCCAAGGTCTGGCTCCAGCAGTCCATCCTCAGCTGACCCTGTCTCATCTCAGTGCTGCCTGGCCCTACCTCATAGTACTTGGCAGCACACCTTGTTCTGAGAGGTGTTTCAGTTACTGATGGGTGAGTGACTTGATTCAAAGTTTGCTTTGGATAAGTTCCCATAAATTGTAATGCTTGACTGTAGGTTATCCAAACTATCTGGGCCTCTCGAGACTCTAAATTGGCCTGGAAGATCCAGGCTGTTTTCTGAGATTTTGGCACTTCCTGATCCCAGAGAAGCTGTGGATAGCATGGCAACAGGCTCTTGTAAGAGAGGTCAGCGTTTTGGCTTCTTGTTTTAGCTGGATCCTGCAAAAGGAATAAGCAAACAAACAAGCCCATTAGAACCAGATGGTCTCAGCAGCCAGATGGGAGCTGTAAGGAGCTCTCTGGTTCCTTATACTGGAGATGTGCTTTCCCAGGACCTGCTGGCTCTCTATTGGCACAACACTGGATTTGGCACTTTGGTGCACTGGCCCAGGGGTAGATCTGAGTGGAGGAGGGATGCTGCACCACAAAAAGTGGCTAATGGAGATGACTTTGTTCAGAAAAAAAAACCTCAACACAATAGATGAAGCCATGACTGACAAAGTGTGTTTTTGCTTGTGCTACAGCCCCTCATAATGGTGTGTGTGCAAACAGCTAGAGATTCATGGCTAATGCAATATTCTGTCTGTAGGGAGAGCAGGGGATTTGGATGGGAGAAGACCAAGCAGTCCCTTGGCAGAGCTTCACCAGTGCCAGCATTCAGTAGTTCAGTGACTTTCAAGCCAAAAATCTTGTCCAGATCATTAACAGCCAGTGATGAACCTATCCTCCCAGACTTGGTCTATATAGTTTTTAAACATATTAACACTGGCCAATTATAGGCAGGAAGATTGATTGGGAGAGAGAGAAAATCCTGTCTTCTACAGATCTCTGTAAAGATCCAGCTGTTAAAAAAAAAAAAAATAAAAAAGTGGTCAAAGATTTGGATACATTCTGCAGAATAACCACTTACTCCTGTAACTGCAGTTGTGGATGGATTCCCTACAGAATTTGGGGGTGGGATAGAGCTTATGCCTGCACTGCCAAGTCTGTGAGACAAAGAGTGCAATCCCCTGACCTGATGATGTCATCTATTTTCACTCATCTTTGAATCCACTCTTCTCAGCCCTAAACCACTGGACAAACACAATCGTTTTGTCAAAAGTGGATGTAAAATGGGAGGTGGAGGGGGAAAACTACCCCAAAACCTGTTTTTCCTTTACATTATAGTATGTCCTTCAGAGTAATTTGCAATGTTCTGGTATTTTTCTTTTACATACTGCAACCCTCCTCTTCTCCAGCTTAACTTTGGTGTGCAGCCTTTCCGGCCCACGTGGTAACTGTTTCATGCAGACGTCATGAAGTTATTGCTAAATCACAGCTGTCTTGCCAAACAACTGGTTTTTCCTCTTGCCAATTTTGTTCAGCCTCTGAAAAGCTACAGGACTTGTGCTGGGCCTCACTCAGACTTAAATGATGTGCTTAGTTACAAACATAAAGTAAAATGCAGGACAGTAATAAAGTAGTTAAGTTTTGATTAATTCTGTGAATGGGTTAATGGGATTATTTTTCTTTTTCTTTTTTTTTCCCCCTCTCTCTAAGGGGAAAAAAAAAAAAAAAGACAAAGTGAGAGACCCAAGTGGACACAACTAGAACAAAGCCCTGTTTATGATTAGTATGGCTGAAAATATCCATGTTAGGCCAGGTGCAGATGGCTAATTCCCTCAGACTACAAGCCAATTTAAACCATAATTCCTGAGATAGACCACTTTTCCCAACATTAATGGGAACCAGCTGCCTCCTATTAATAATATGGATGATTACAAGAAGAAAAACTGGGGGAGGGAATAGTGGAGTTAGAGAAGATATTATTTTCCAGACTGTCAGCTGTGTCCTGCTGAGGACAGTATGGAAAGCTATGGAATAAAAGGCTTGGAGAACCTGTCAAGTTAAATACTCACAGTGTGTTTGTTCAGAAGAAGGATGGAGTTATCAGGGTACTTCTGTGTTTTGGTGACAAGGTTATTTAAGGGGTAGCAATTGTATTTATTTAGTTATTTGCTGGTTCTTTGCTTTTACTTTCCCTCTGCTGACACTGGATGGTTTTGATTAGCTTCCTAGGAGGGGAGCCCATTGCCTTTGGTACATTGAGCCTGGTTGTTCCCACTGAGGCCTGATTTCATCTGAGATTGTGGAGCACATCAAAGTAGAAAGACAACAAATGTTCTGAAGTGTTCTCCTGAGAGCCTGACTTGCTGGTTCGAGAACTTTGTTCAGGCTTCCATTATTGTTGTGCCTGTGTGAGATGAAATGTGAAGACATGGCATGCATGTAATAGCAATGAGTCTCAGGAGTGGGGGGGTTATTCTGAGTTCTTTGTGATTGTTTTCCTTCAGTTGTTTTTGGAAATCTGAGTATAATTTATTTAATAAACTCCATACCATACTTATTTTACTTGTTTGGAAGGTAGAAGGAAAAGTCCTGAAGTATCAGTCATCTTGGCTATACTCCTTGTTCCCTATGCAGACATGATTCTTAACACAAGGATCATTTCATAGAGACTGATAAATAAAGGAGACTCACTAAAAATGTCCCTCTTGCCTCTGCAGGAGATGAGGAGGAGCCTGTGCCCTTTTCCCAGTTCTGCTAGGATTTTGTGGGATTCCTGGAGACATTTAGCTCACACAGGCTGCATTTCTTCTTAATCCCTTTGATGACAGTCTCTGGACATGTGAAGGAAAGTCTAGCTCATGGTACTGTAATTTTTACTGGAGGATGGCAAAGGTTTGTGTACCTGAGGAGATGCACAGATGGAGCAAATTGGGATTTCCTCCTACCCAACCAAAGGTGCAAAAGGGCTTGAAGCCTTCCCAAACTGTCTGGGTCCTGTACACACCTCCTCCAAATGGATGAACTGCAAGGAACCCTCAGAGCTTTTTCTGCTTTTTTCTCATTTGTAAGAGGAAGTGGGGGACAAACACAGACTATGACTTTGATTCTTTAATAACCTGATCATTTGACTTTAAGTCAGAGAGCCAGGAACCATGTTTCTTGGGCACAATTTCCCTCAGACTGTCTTCTGTCCTTTGCTAGGTAGGTTCCAAGAAGAGCTCTTTCCTAAGTCAGGAGTAAAATGTCCTCTAGATCACCAACTGTTACATGGCAACTCTGAGGAAAAAAAAATAAAAAGGAATTCTCTATCTTTTCACTTTCTAGCTAAGCCATGAAAATAAGGACATTCCAGCAGCATGTCTCAGTGGCAACGCTTTGTTTTCATTCACATGTTTTAGTAGCCCAGACCTTCCATGGGTCACCAGAATATCTCTCTGGGGTATTTGCTGTGAATAAGAAAACCTCTACTGTCCATATCTAAACTTCAGTAGTATTTAAAGCAGACACAGCAGAGGCAATGAGGAAGAGATTATTGATTTTATGTATGTAAATATAGCATAACTGAGTTGGCAATGTGTTTTTAAATAATTGAAAAAAATTAGCCTTAGCTGACAGTAGTTCACCAGATAATGGGGCTGGTAGTGGAGGAACGTGAATAATTAGAGAGTGGGATTCTTGCTGCGTGGAATTGACCCTTAGGGGCTCAGAGAAAGAAGGATTTGTGGCTGCTCTGAAATGCTCGTGGTCTGGTCCAGCATTCCTCTTGTCAATATGAACCTTGTGTTTTTATTGAAAACACGTGTCAAAACAAAACAGCATTTGAGGCTGCTGCTGAGAGAAGGTAGGCAAGTCCAGAGACAGCAAACCTGTTTTTCTGTTTGTTGCCAAAAATACCATACCACTGCTGCCCATCATGCTCAAATGGAGGGGCAGATGATAAACATCCTCATAACAAAGTAATTCTTGCTGTACCCATAAGTACAGGTAGAAAAATATCATACACTAGTGATTCTGACACTCTTGCCTCCTCAATGAAGCTACTCATACCCAGAAATTAGAGAAATCAGGGTCACTATGGCATTTTGCTATACTTTGATGATGCCTGGATTGAGAGCTTATATTATTAGTACTTCCCTGGAGAAAAACTGTTGCAGCAAGCAAGGACTTATCTTTCCTGGACAGGCAGAGGAGCATTCAGTGAAGACCTGCCAGTCATATGTGATATTTAACTCCCTATGGGCTGTCAGAATATTTTAAAAACTTTGTGAATCTTGAGTATTGGATTCGTTACCTGCATTATAGAAAACTCAAAGTGAAGAGGTGAGAGTCCTAGTGTCCGGTGTTTACATAAATAAGTCTTTGTTAGGCTTTTTTTTTTGTTTTTAAATTTAAAATTATTTTGCTGGGCTGACGTTAAACATCTGCCTCTTTCTCTGCCCTCCTTCCTACCCCACCTCCTGAGATGGTTTTATTTCATGGGTGAATTAAATGGTTTGGGGAGATAAAGAACTCAATTTGTAATGTGCTTTAGGGGCTTTCAGAATGAAAGGCAGGGATTGAAGCAGAGTATTTGGCTATTAGTGTCTCCATATTTCTTTCCCTTGATCTACCTGTCCCAATCGTGTTGTCAGATCTTCACGGTTGAGATTTGAGGCAATAATGGTGAAAGCTGGAACATGTGAGCCCTATTTAAGCCCAACACCATCATATTTCTGGAGTGAATCTAAGCCTAATTGAAAAGGCAAGTGGATTTCTCTGGCAAAAGAAAACATCGCTGTCATAGGCTTTACCAAGTTCAGTTAAACAGAGTAGAATGTGCTCTGGCATCTTTGTTTGGTTTCCATTTTAAATACAAAATTAAAGACATATTTCATCTGCTGTAGGTTTTAAGGAAGATTTACAAACTTAAACCAAAAAAAAACCCCAAAAGGTTTACAGCATTCCAAGGTCTGGCCCTTGTGATGCCAGGAAATAAGTCTTCCCTCATCTTAATATCATCTTCACAACAGTTTGTGCAGACTGGCTTACACCATCTTATGGGCAGCATGTATAGTTGTCACCAGTCCTCATCATGCCTGTGATCTGTTCTGATGTATTTCCTATTACTCTTCAGCAGTCCAGGAAAAAGAAACTATTTGCCTCCAAGTTCCAAAGGATTAAAGCCAAGCTGTAGGTTGGAGGCCCGTGGAGGTGGGCTGAGAGTAGCCCTCCTTCTTCCCTGCTGCCACAAGCACAAATAGCTTTGAGACACTCTCTTTGGGAGGTCAAAATGTCCCAAGGCTTCCAGGAACAGCTCAATCTGTTTCCATCTTCTGAGATCTTTTCCAATCATCACTGCCATTTAGATATATTTCTTTTGGTGAGTATCCATTTTCAGTTTAGAAATTGCAGCTATTTTTTTCATAGTTGATACTCCATTTTGCTGGTTTGAACCACCGTGTGACGTTTGTCCTGTGCCCTTCAGGTTAGAATTTATGGGAAGGTTTCACCCTCAGTGATAGTTTTACCAAAAAGGATTTCTATTATTAATTAGTTACACAAGCTCAATTGATTTTTTAAGGGAACATCACAAAGACATACACATTCTAGAAATCTAAATCCACTTTGGTTTTATTTGTGCCTGATGCGTTTTAGTGTCCTCAGTGCTTACTGAGCAAAGGCTCTGCTATGAATTAGGAACGTTTTAGGAAAGGTTGTGGCAAAATAAAAAATTCTAGAGATGCTCAAACTGAAGAAAGATAGCAGTCAGTGAGCTCTGGATGGCTCCTTTTGAAGACCTCATCTATCATTTGGGAATTGGCACAGGCAGCCCTTGGATTACAGTGGAATTATAAGCACACTCTTCTCGCAGCGGTGGCACAATTGTTTTGAAACTAGGCAGACCTTCTGTGTTTACTATTTGGCAGGTTCTGTGTTTTTGGCTGGCAGCCACACTGAAATGTGTTTAGTTTTAATTGACAGCCATGGTCAACACTGCAGATCCCAGGTAGGTACTGCTAATCCTGACAAGGCAAGGCAGAAACAGACAGCAGGCTTGTGTTCCAGCCAGCCAGAGGCTCAAGTCTTTGGGAAGCAAAAGCATTTTGCCTCTAGACAGTTCTGAACCTCAGGAGCTCACCCTCCAGGCTCATCTCCACCTTAGCACCTATTTGTAACCAGCCCACAGCCATGGGAGCTGTAAGATGTTGCCAACAAAATGTGATCAGCTGTCACAGAATGGTTTAGGCTGGAAGGGACCAACCCACCCTGCCATGGACAGGGATGCCTCTTACTAGCCCAGGTTGCTCCAAGCCCCATCCAACCTGGTCTGGAACACTTCCAGGGATGGGACAGGCACAGCTTCTCTGGGCAATCTGTGCCAAGACCTCACCACCTCCGCAGCAAAGAATTCCTAATCCCTAATCTAAACCTACCCCATTTCAATTTAACGCCATTTCCCCTTGTCCTATAACAACAGGCCTGTGTCCAAAGTCCCTCTGCAGCTCTGTTATAGTCCCTAGAAGGTGCTATTTCACCTCCCCAGAGCCTTCTTTTTCTTCTGGGTGGCCAACCCAAACTCTCTCAGCCTATCTCCATAGCAGAGGTGTACCAGCCCTTGGATCATCTTTGTGGTCTCCTCTCGACTTACTCTTCCAGGTCCACATCCTTCTTATGCTGGGATCCCAGAGCTGGAACAGTACTCCAGATGGGGTCTTGCAAGAGGGAAGAGGAGGGGGAAAATCCCTCTTTTTATCCTGCAGTGGGAAGCCATGTGCTACTATCCTTGCACAAGAGATCTTACTAGAGCATAGAGACATCTCAAGTTCTATTTTCTTGGATTTGAGACTTGAAAGTCAGGGACAGTAACGCACAGACCTGTAGTTTAATATATGAGACATTCCAAAAGTGCACATGGTTTGATTTATGTAAGCCACAGTTTGCAATGGTTTAGATTTAACCTCCTAGTCCTTGTGAGAGAGTTTCAGCCTTGCTCTCAAGAGAGTAAAAGAGTAACACAGAACATTTACAAAAATTAAAAAAAAAAAAAAAAAAGGCAAAACAAAACATATGCACAGAGTTGGGATAGCTTAGTCATGACATCCAATTAGGGACAGCCCTGATTTCTGTGAACCACAGAAATGTCAGTTTCAGTTGGCATGAAATTCCACAGAATAATACTCACAACTATCTCTCGGTCTATCTGTCTCTCTATCAGTTGCACTCATATACTTTATTATTAGTGATGCATTCCTTCTTGTGTTATTGTCTTCCTTCTAAGATAATTTCTCAAGGATTTCTTTAACTTTCCCCCTAAGCGCCTTGTATTTCAAACAGCTGCTCAGCAGAACTCCATGACAAAGTGACTTCCCATCAGCACACAGGTCTCATCCTCATTAACCTGTTATGCCTCTGATAGGGAAAAAACAACTGCATGAAGTTGGACACTACCAAAAAAGGATACTGAAAGCAGAGATTAAGAGCAAAGGAAATTTGGTGCGTCACCTGGGAGTACGTGGGTCACGTGGGATAATTGTTCCATCCTTGCTTTGTGGCCCAGTGAGAAAGTAACCCAACTGTGACAATGTCAGTGACAGCTTCAAAACATGACTTCAGTGAGTCAAGGTATTCCCCAGCCTCCAGGTACAGTTACTGGTGGTACTTCTGCAGAGAGACACCTTCAGAACAATACAGCATTTATAAATTTACATTATTTCTGAGAGGTGTTTTCTTCAATCTGGGAGAAGTTAAAGAATATTCCCCAGTTTCTCATTTTCAGTGGGCCTGTGAGACTGAGGTGAAGACCTGGCTGTTCTAAACTTTCCAAAAGGCATTTCCAACAGCAGAAGAGCCCTATTTTCTCCTTCAACAGGCCTTTAAACTGTGCAGTACTTGTTCATCAGCCTCAGACTTTGATTTGGCACTCCTATGTCGTGCAGATGTAGCAATCACATTTGTGAGCCTGGAACTAATTAAAAGTGGAATATTTTAGATCAGTCATGGTGAGTGTGGCCAGATTTACAGGGAGAACACAAGGGCACTTAAGCAGCAGAGTGAGCTAGCCTTTTTAAAATGTTCTTCCTTCAACATTGGTACATTGCCTGCGGGCCAACTGGCTTGGACCTTTACAGCACTGTCTTTATGCACTCTCTGACTGGTTAAAGGGGAGCTTTAAGAGGACACCAGCATTTCATGGTTTGCTACATTCCAGATGCATGCAGAATCATCTCTAAAGTCTGCCTGGAAAGACATTACTTTTTTAAAGAAAGTATGGTTTGCAAGCTTGTCCATCAATGTAAGAGACAATGAGTTAAAGGCAGTGGGGAATAGAAAAATCTGGGGATCCAAACAAAAAACAGATGAGGAGATAGATATGGCTCTAGCCCTGTACAGCCATACTTCTGACAGCTGCACAGAATGGGGTAGGGTCATCATAGGTAATACTGTTACCTAAAACTTGGAGACTGCACAGGTTTCCAAGAGCCTCTCCAATCCTGTGAACTTGGTGTGTGAGTGACTGAAGAGAGAGCTTGCCTGCAGACACCACTGCAGGGCCTTTGGGGAGGAAAGATTATCTACAGAGCAATTATATTGTGGGTCACCATAATTCAACATTTTCTAGGCTTTGCTGCTGTTGGCTGCCAGCTCTGCACCTGCTCCATGCAAAGTGAAGCTCAGAAACAATGCAAAAACACTGTGGTCTCTCCCACGGTGTAGTCAGGGCTTTTTACAGATCAGTACTTTTCCCCTTTGCACCTCACCAACAGCTCTCTCTGGCCATGACAGACAACTGGTGTGCCATGACAGACAACTGGTGTGCCATGACAGACAACTGGTGTGCCATGACACTAGTCACACACCAATTACACCCCTCATCACGGTCTGGTGGGGACATCAGGTTCCTGTCACCACTGCTTTGTGTCACCTGGTTGTCTCCTGGGCAACACCAGAGCCTTGACTCAGGATTTCTTCCAGATGTGCAGAATCTAATGGGCTGTTTGATCTCTTCCCCTTGGGACTGCCTCCAACCGAAGAACTAAAAGACATGGGTGCCCTGGATGTTGCTGCTATGGGAGAATAAAGAGCTTACCTGTGCATTTTCATTAAGGTGTGATATTCCCTATAGGATGCTCAGATGGCAAAACCTGTTACTCGTGTGTATATATGAAGGTGACTTTTTAGTCCTGGTGCCCCCAAAGGATTTTGAAAGCAGGTAAATTAGTATTTTATTATGGAATTTTAAAAAATTACTTTCATTCTGAAAGACCTTTAACATTGATTTGTAGACAAACTGGTAAAATGTTGAATGTAGATAGAGGCACATGGGCACGGGATTATGGGGTGTTGCACCCAGCTTTTCACACCAAAATGTCCCAAGAGGTTCTGCTGAGGGTATTCAGCAAATGTCTCTGTTTATCAGCCCCCACTCCCTGAGATAAATAAAATAAAAAGCAACTTTTCTTAAACATGGCTTGGCTTGCAGTCTCTGAAAGGATATCCGTGCTGCACGAGTTATAATACCATTAAAATGATTTAACTGGAGACTCTGCTCAGCAGCATTGTAGGTGACATGATCCCTGGCTGTGTTGTATCCAAACAGATTGTTGCAAAGCCTTGAATAAACATTTTGTAAGTCTAGCTCTGAAGCAATTTACATCAAGTAGCATTTATTGCATAGTTGCCAACTAGTTCTTGTTTATTCCTGACAGAGCAGACAGTGTTTTCTATCAAATCTGTTGGGTGAAAACACAAAACCTATTAATAATATGACAGGAACCTGACTGAATGCAATATTTATGGTTTATGCATGTGAAAGTCTCATCGAGGGTTTGTTTATAAAGAGTACATGAATTCTGTGGTTAATGTTTGAAATGAGTAAGTGAACAGGAATAATTTTCAATATTTTTCACACAGGTACACCTACCCACACACTTTCATTCCTGGTGTAATATGAAGGGTTGATGCTTTTCTCAGAATAAGCTGAATTCAGAGTTTGTCAAAGCTGGTCCATCCACTGATTTCAATAGGTTTAGTCTGGGGTCAATCCATTGTGGCAAAGAATTAGACTAAAGCATTCAAAATCTAGCAAAAGGAGTAAGTTCCCAGAGCTCTTAACTTTTTCTTGTGGGTTACTGTGGTGAAATCTCAAGTCCATCCTTTGATTTCAGTGATGAGTTGAAACAGCTGAAATGGAGCAGAAGCAGGTCTTGGCCGGCGGAGCCATCGTGAGGTGGTGAGTTGTGTGCTAAGCACCTTAAAACTGATCCTTTTCCAAACCCCAAGTCTACATAAATGAGATGGAAATTTCATGAAGCAAGGCTTCAGTGAGGCTCCTTTTTGCTTTCACACAAATTAGTAGAGTTCTAAAAATGGCCTCTAAAGCTCATTTCTACTGGCAGGGCCTCTATTGATCAAGTACAGAAAGAGGGATGAAAAGACACAACAGAATTGGCAATGATCCCGAGCCGTGGAGTTTGGATCTAAACTTTGATCCAAACTTTGCTAAAGAACAGGAGAATTTTCTTTTTGTATCTGGGGGTTTGATTTAATCTCTTGTGTACTTGCATGGAAAATCCACGTTGCTGGAGTATGGTGTTTCCTCAGTGGATAAATTCTATTAGGTCTGGTGCTCTGGGGTGACTGGCTTTCTGGGGGAACTTTCATGCAGCATCTGCAAGGGAGAGGGATCTCCAGCCATGGGAACCAGGAAAGCAAACAATATGCCAGTGTTCCTAAGAACAGCACAGTTCAAATGTCTCATCTGGTGTTTTACAGAACAGTCTTTTTTATTTTTTTTCCTTTCTATCAGCTGCAGCAGGTATAGTTTTAAAAGCTGATTGAACAATTAACTTGTGAGCAGGCTGGAAAGTTTAATCGGCATGAAGATTTTGATCATGTTGTGATTAATACTTGTTGAATTTCTGATTTTTTTTTTTTTAATGATTTGAAACTCATTAAACTAATTAAACTCATTGATTTCAACCAGATGCGTGCACCTGGAAGTGCATTTGTTAATATTTATTTTTGGAGAGGGACTCTCCATCAAGAACCGAAGTGAGAGTACAAGGAGTAATGGGGTCAAACTGAACGAGCGGAAATTTAGGTTAGATATAGAGAAGAAATTCTTTACTCTGAGGGTGGTGCAGTCCTGGCACAGGCTGACCAGAGAAACTGTGGCTGCCCATCCCTGGCAGTGTTCAAGGCCAATTTGGATGGGACATTGAGCAACCTGGAAGGTGTCCCTGCCTATGGTGGAGGGATTAAAATGAGATGATCTTTAAGATCCCTTCCAGCACAAACCACTCTATGATTCTATGATTTACTATTCATTGTTTTCAGTTTTAAGCTCTTTTGTCTCTCCAGTTAAAACCCAGAAATATTAGCACGTATTGAGCCAGCCAGTATCATCATTATTGAAATCAACTAACAAAATATCAGACTGTACAATTTGCAAAAAGACAATAGATTGGCAATTTCTTGTCCAAACTGTATGGTAAATGTGTTCCAATAATGAATGGCTTAGCAGAAAGCAGAAGAGAAAAGACCACAAATAAAATCAATATTATTATAAATATTACTTGCCACAAGTAATTTGAAAAGCTCCATTTTCTTCTAAAACATTTGTTTTAAATTCTATGTTGACATAATCTGGAAATAATTATGATAGACTATTTTTAAATTAGTGGTACACAAAGGACTTTCTTCCTTATGTCCTTTTTTACATCCAGTTTCTTGTTTCTGATGTACTAAAATAGATTTGGATAAGGATCCATATATGTGTGTGTGTGCATGTAGCCACTTTATTTATTTATTTTCTAGTTTGGACTACAGAATGGTGTTTTTTGGGAAGCAGGTGGTTTCCAGCATTTGAAGAGAACTGCATGTTAAATAAGTTATGTTTTGTATTGCAGGAAAGTATTGCTACATGTATTTTCATGACATTCCTTTCAGGCATCTTTCTGGATTTGTTTCCAAAGTGCTATGGAAAAAAGAAAAAAAAAAAAGAATTTGCCTTCAGAAAGGAACTGCTCTGCTAAAAATAATGAATATGTTATAGCTAATGTGGAAACTCAGTATGTCAGGGGTGATGTGGAAAACTTTGGAGTAGGTTGAGCTGAAAGGATAAATGATCCCAAGAAGGAATCAAATAAAGCTGTGTCAGAAAGTCCAAATTTTACCCTGTCAGAGCAGCTTGGAAACCACAGATGAAGGATCCCTGCTTCTCATGAAGGGTTCAGGAGAACCAGGAGACTTTCTGCTGGCTTCAGTGAATGAGTCAGTTGGTGCTTGGCCAACCTATACCGACATTTCTGGGCTAAGGATATAGGTGTTGGTGGAACCCCAAGCCCTGTACTCCATTAAGGGATGGCTAAGTGTCCCACTTAGAGGGGCTTGTGTAAGCAGGGAATACTTACATGTCAGATGCAAACACACACTTGAATGCTGGACAAGCATTTTGTGTGATCTCAACAGGCTGTAGTAATATTAGAGATCTCAGTGGGGACTGAAATTTCCTTGTTGCTGTCTCAGGAAGTCTTCACAGAAAGGCAAATCTAGAGTTGCAGTTTCAGCAGAGCCCTGTATGACCGGTTGACAGTCCTGGGGGATGCCTGCTCTGTCCCCATCGGCACACAGTATCTGTACCACAGGGGATTCCCCATGGCTACATGCACTGTCATGTGTGTCTGTCGTTTTCCTGGTTTTATGACCAAATATCACATTGGCTAAAGGTTGACAGGTAGTTCTGACGGGTGTCAGCTCTGCTTTTGAGAGGATTCATCTTACCAGATTGCTCTGATCAGTTCTCCAGTTTGACTACCAAAATGAAAATTAAACATCCTACCCACCAGGAAAACTAATTTGAAAATACATTTTAACCCTAGAGCCATCTTTTACCTGCAAATTTAATTGTGTTCCTTTAAGAAGATATAATTAAGTATCCTCATGGCAGGCCATCAGTTTTAACAAAGTATCTCTAGAGCAGATAGACATCATTACTAATACAATTGGAGGTGCAGGCAGGAAAATAAATCAGTTGTCATTGGGACATCATCAATATAATGAACATCTGACATGTGGACTCTTTGTTTCAGATGACGCAGACATAGATGAGCAGGAAAAAATGTTACTAAGAACTGCAGACAGGACATTGCAGACTGTATCTGTCTCATGAAATGTTATTTGCTGCCAACACATCACAGTAAAGAAAATCTGTTCCTCCTGGGAATAGATGAGAAAAATAAAGTGAAGAGACACTTTCAGGTATGTCCTGAGAAACTCTGATGAATAAAGCAGTTTGAATCTCTGACTTGTTTTATTGCATCTTGGTAGCTAACTTTCATTTCATTCAGGAAATTGGTAGCTTGCCTGTCTTTTATTTCCATTTACTTCTACAGCAAAACTGAACCTCTGATTTTTGGAACTACACCATCTCCAAGAGAAATCAGTAGCTAACATTGTCATTCAGACAAATACAAAGCAGAGCTGGTTCAAGTTTTGCAAAGCCTACGGGGAAATTTTGACATGCAGAAGTGAATACCCAAATACCCTTGGCTGCCTTGGGGATTTCCGGCAGTGTCTGCAGGATGCAGGGGAAAAATTCCAGTGTTGAAAACAGCTGAAAATGTTCTGTGATAGTGTCCCAGCTCAGCACTCTTTAGTCTCACTTGTCTTACGTGGATTTAAGCATGTGTTTATTGTTAAGGGTAGATGTTTAATCCAGCAAGGACCCACTGCTTTCCCAAGAAGGACCATAGCTCCTTTTCATAAATTATTTGGGAAGTGAACCTAGACTCTTTCAGGTCTTTTCTCTCAAAATATTAATTAACAGGTTTGGATGATGTGTACCCTTTGAATCAGTTGTTTCCTATTCAATTCACACGATGAGTAAACTAAACCACACCATGTAATTCCTTTTCCCAGTTTTAGATGACTGAAACACAATGAAGGAGAAAATTTTCACTTTCTTTACTTAGAAGAGTTTTCAATGAACAGCTGCTCGTCTCAAAGGGATTAGCAAAGGGGTTTATCAACATACTCACACAGATCCCCACTTGTCAGGATACGTGTGAGCTGAAACCCCACAAGTCAGAGCAAAGTACAAGAAGAAATGCCACAAGGTAGTATCTTTACGCAACTAGAGCAGCTCGAAGCACTGTGCATACCCTGAGCTGATCAGGAGACATAAATAACCCTCCTCATGGAATGCGTTTGGCCAGAGAAAGCACAGTAGACAGAGGCAAAATTTGCATGGAACGCAGAAGTGATACGGGATCAAAAGCTCAGATAAACATCCTAACACTTGGATGCTACCATGGATGCTCTCCAAAGTTATCCAAGCCATCTGGACACAGCTCATTCACTTCGCAGTGTCTTGAGAAAGGGTTTTCTCACAAGGCTGCTGATGCTTCCTGTTTGACAGGCAGGGAAATACAATCCAACAAGCCTTTCTCACTGAAGTTCATAATTTTTGGTAGGAGAGAGAATCAGGATGTGCAGAGGCAGAGCTAGAGCGCAGAACAGAGTTCTGGGGTTTGGATGAGGGGGAAGAAGGGATACTGAGAAGGAAAATTCATCAAGTTTTCCAATGTCACAGAAACACGCTGGTTTTGAAAGGTACCAGTACATGTGGGGATGGGTTGCTGTGCCAGGTAGAAGCAGGATGTGTTTCTGGAAGAGCAACTCACCCAATGCAGGATGAGAACTTCTGCTGAAATGACAAGCTGCAAATGCAGTTCTAAAGAGAATTTTCCATGTAAGGATCCCAAATCAGTAACATTAATCTTGCTGCTGTTGTCACTTCTCAGTGTACCTGGCATCTTGAAAAGGCTCGCCATCCATTGGTTTTTTTTAATTATTATCTCTTTTGTTATTTTGCAGGGCTCTAATTAAGCACTGAACTGCCTCCTAGGCTTTCTGGCATCACCTTATTGCTCCAGGGTAACAGGACAGCAGCAATCACCTTCGGTGACAGATTAATCCGTGTATGACTGTGTTGTTTTCCTGCAGCGTAAGCAAATGGAGGATTCTTTGTGTGCAGGTCTCAGGCTGTGTACACATGTGTGTGAACTCTCAGAAAGCAAACAACTTGCCTTTAGAAAGCCAAATTCCAAGCAAGAAACCAGCTTGGCAGCTGTGAAAGGTGTCTCTTTGTTTCATTGTTGATAAAAGTACAGCCCACAGTGATTCAAACCTCAGGATGTGGTCGGAAACCAAGAAGAAAAGAAAGATGGAGAATAGGGGAGAAAGGGAAGAAAACAGCCTTCTCCAGGAAGAGGAGTTCAGACACGCCAGATTTCTTTGGCACAGACATTGCTGTCATGAGCCTTGCAGACGTTTAGTGTTTGAGTCCCTGCTTTCTTTTTGTTGGCTCTGAGCACGAAGGTTTTGAAAACAGTATCACAAAGTGTTTCAGATTGCAAAGCTGACCAGTGAGTGCCCCCAACAGCACCTCCTTCACATGCTACAGGTTAACAGTGCAGGCAGGAACCCGTCACCTGCGGGCTGTCACCAATCTGTCATTAGCCTGCATCTGTTCACCACGACATAACCATCAATGATTGTTTGCCTCCACTTCAGCCCTTTCTTAAACTCTTCTGGGAAAGCAGAAGGCAGCCACTGGAAGGACAGGGACTTGGCTCTGAAAAAGGGAAAATCTAGTCTGGAAGCTGAATACTAAAAGTAGGCATTGATTTCCTGTCAGAGAAGTGCTGTGTTCAAATTCGCTATACTGTTTTAGATTGAAAGGCGTTTACAGAGTCACTGACATTACCAGGTGTCCTGTGTTCAGATGAAATAATGCTTCAGGATTTGTTCTGAGGCCCTGGATTTCACTCCACCAGCTCCAGCCATCTGACTCTGGCGAAGTTGAAGCAGCAGGAGTGACTTGAAGCTTGGTGGCCTCAATGTTTCTCCTGTGATGCTGTCTGAGATTTAGATACAGGAGCACAGGCATAAGGAAGGAACTCAGTTATCCTGTCTCAGATAGTGCAGAACAGGACTTTTTTCTACTGAACACACGTATCCTTGACTTGCAGTGAAAGAGGAGTGCACTTTGGGTGTATGGAGAGCAGAATGATGCAAGAAATGAAGAAAATAAGAAATGGAGCAAATTGAGTGAAGGCTGTATGGGCTGGTCTGTAGTGTTCACTAATAGGAACATTATAGGATCTCCTGTCAGGTCTAATCAAACCTACTGAGTTGACAGATCCTGATTCAGCACAGAGACTCCATGCCTGGTCTCCAGGTGACCCTGAGCTTTTGCAGTAATGATGATCACATTCCTGGTGCTGGGAATTCAGGAACTATTCAGACAATGGAAAGTAACTAAGGAAGACATTATTGATGATGTATTATTGATAGATTTACATTGCTACACTTCTTCCATCAGGCCACTACAGAGGCCCAAGAGGCTCACAGCTGGAGAGAGATTGAAGCCAAACTGAGCTGCTCTGCATCACCTTCACTGGTGATGACAGGAGTGGGACTTTGGCATCCCTTGGGGAAGGTTTGCTTCTGAGAGCAGCAGGTTGTGTCCCTGTAACCTCCAAAGGGGTCACAGTAGTCATTTAAGCTCTGAGTGTCTGGAAAGGACCAGATACAGGAATAATTGTAGTGGTACTACCAAAGTACTTCAGCAGACACTGACATATGAACTGTGCCATGCATTGTGATGTTTGGTCTTTCTTGATCAGGTATTCAGAGATGCTGGCTGCAATCAGAGGGTATCACATGCAGCACCTCTGGGTACTGCTTGCAGTGGGCACAGGGAGGAGCCACAGACTTGGCATAAACAGAAACATGACCTACCTACTGCCCCTTGCTTATTCTTTGCTTTTGGCTCAGCTCTGAAGCAGCATGATAAACATTAATATTCAATATTCAACTGTTCTTATATGTATACACTAGTGTTTATCAGTGCATTTCTTGAATGGCTGTGGTTCTTTAATAGCTCTATCCCTTTATATTCACAAACAAATCTGATCTCTAATTGTATTCTGAAGACCAATAATCCCCCTGACCATTTCTGGATGTCTATAATTAGAATAAAAGCCAAACAAAACAACCAAAAGAAAACAAATGGGTTGATAGTCTTGCTACTGACTTGCTAATAGTTAGGAGTGGAACTGGGTAAATTAGTCATTGCAAATACTTTGTGATTTTAGACCTGTCTAACTTTTCTAAGTATCCTGCAATTATTTTTGTATGTATTTTTTGTACATATTTATATTCTTTGAAATTCTGGATACATATTTTATATAAACATGATTCAACACTCTGGCAGTTAAGTAGTGTTTAGCTGTTAAAGACATTTGTGTGACACTTGGTATCCAAGTATATGCTTATACTCGGGTACCTGAAAACACCATAAGACCGAGGATGAAAAATCAGTTTCTTAGTTGCTCGCACAGGCACTTGCCTAAATTGTTGGAAGGATGCAAGAGGGGACAGCATGACCCAGTGCTATTTTAGTATAAAGAATGGATGTTCTTAATCTCCGATAATTTTTTTTCCAGAATCTGATGCAGTAATAGTTTATTTTTAATGGCATAATTTGCGTTCAAAGCTATTTTACCTATTCTCCCTTCTTGTTCTGATGATTTTTGTAGGAACATAATAGTCCCTTGCTGTAATGCGGCTGTCTCTGAGGTAAAGCATTTCTGGTAAACTCCAGCACACGAGAAAATCAGATCTGTGTTTTAGACAAAGAAGCAAAATCAGGAAAGAAGAATTGAATGAAGGGGCATAATTTAAGTTGTGATGGATCTCTTTAGAAAGTACCATGAGATCTTCAAGAAGGTCGCAGGATCAGAGATCCCATTGCTTGTGTATTGCCTGAACTGCATGAGTGAGCTTTATGGAGGGCAGTAATGAAGGGAAAAAGCAGCTTACAAGGTAACTCAGCCCTGGAAAATAGAAGCATTTCACAAATGGTTTCACCATGAACAATTACTTCTTGTTGTATTTGTTTTCTTATATTGAAACACAAAGCCTTCACTTCAAACCTGGTTAAAAAGTAAAACAAGAAAATGCAGCAGTTTCTAAACTATCCATTAGCTCCACAGCAGGGCTTTCTCAGGTTGTTTTGAAAGGAAAAAATAATAAAAAATAATAATAATAAAAAAAATTAGTTTAAGCTTTTGCCTCAGGGGTTGGAAACCTATTTTTCAGGCTGTTTAACTTTTGTAATTTTCAGTGCATCTGTTCAAATTAGCTTCAGACACTGAAATAAATAGGAAATATGGCCCAAGGGTCCTTGGTTTTGTCTGAAGGGACTTGGGAGTGGAGGAGAATATGAAAGAGGTCTAGTTCATGAAGGCTTGCTGGGTCTTTCTGCTGATGTGGAATGAAACCTGACTGAGAGTACATTCATTCAATCATCGCAAACACCCCAGTGTGCAAGAAAACACCAAATGTGACGATAGTGGATGGAATGTCCAAGAAAAGATGTGTGATCGTCCCCAGGTTTGAACTCAGAGTTTCAGCTAAGGAAAAAAATGCCAAGTAAACCTGGGAAATGGGTTCAGGGATAGAGGGGGAAGAAAAGATGGTTTGCTCAGTACAAAGTGACAAAGCAGCCAAGGCATTTGCTGCAACAGATGTGACACCTATCTTAAACAACAGCCTGACCAACTACCTGCCTCCCTGTTGTCAAGAAGAAGAGCTTAGCTCTTCACCTTTATTGGATCTAATACATCCATTATCCACAAATAACAGATAATTATGTTCATTCAACAATTGGTTTGTCTTGCTTAAATGTTTGTCTCTCACAGCACAAACCCTTGCACAGCACACCTCTGGTCCAGAATCCTCCTGGACCAGCTAGAACACCCTCTAGATCAAGCAGGAAGGACATTTCTGTAAGCAACTTCACAAAAAAAAAGACATATTTTTATGTCACAAACTTACATTGCTATTTCTGATAATTTTTTTCTAACAAATTCAAAAATATCTGAAATCAACATGGAAATACACAGACAAAAGAGACTTAATCCTATTTTTCTCTAATTTGCACCTCTAGAGTATTTGTGAGAAATGAAATGCACTTCACAGCTCTCTCTGGCATGCACTATAATTATGATCAACATTTCTATGTATTATAATAATGGTGATGATGATAACGATGGCAACTGTTTCCACCTCTTTGCTGCAGGAAAGGAGCTGACTGCAACAGGATGTGCTGTGAGCTAGATTTATTCCTAGGTTTATTCCTCCCTTCTCTCAGAGGTAAAATAGGTCAATATTCTATTATACTCCAAACATTATTAACTGACTGTCCTCATATATTTTCATATTCTATTGAAAAAGCCCCATGAAAATCAAAATTGAACTTCAGAAAAAGAGCTCATTTCAGGTGTAATTTTTAAAGTTTTCTCAGTCCATATTTTCCATTTCTTTCTCCAGGGTTTCTATGTATGTGCACTTTGCTTTCTCAACAGAAAGAAAAACAAAACCTGAGGACTGAAAATGGAAGGAAACAAAGCAGATCTTGGTGCTGGTGCTTCTTTGCACTATGTGGGGAAAAAAAACCAACAATGTCTTTCCCAAAACAAAATGAAAATTAATATTAATATTTATTGCAATATGTGCCCCTTTTTGATGGGTGTGCCTTTCCTGGAGTTGTGTTGGAAGCCATGTAGTCCAACATCTTAGCCCTATCTTTGGGACAAGAAAATGTCATTGTGAGAGTATATTCTGGGCAGAGCAGACCTCTTATTGGGCAGCCACATACATTTGGGGTCAATGGCCAGGGCAATGGAAAGAAGGAAAACAAATACAGTGCTTTCCAAGGAGCAGCCTTGCTTCTGCCCTCAGCCTGAGTAAGGAAATACATTGCTCCTCACTGGAAAATTGTTAATTCATTATTAGAAGTGGGAACAATCAATGTGTTAGCCTTTTGAATTAAACATGGACACAGAAATTTTAGGATTAAGTATATTAATTGTTCCACTGATATGTGATAGCAGTCACTATTTCCTTTTATTTACAACCTACTACAGAAGTAATTATTTATAAACACAAACTAGAGTCAGAAGAGAGGAAATGAACAGCTAGAGTAGGTAGCAAAAAGAGAGAAGAATTAGGAAATGAAATGGAAAAATACATACAATCACATCTGCTGTAGAAGAACCAAGGAGGAAAGCATGAACTTGGATTATTTGAATATGTTCTTGTTGACAGGACCCTGGAATTTTTAATTCATCATTATTTCTTTCTCTCAAGTATTCATTTTTACTTGAACTCTTGATATTTTGCATCATTTACATCCCAGAGAATCTTCATTCCCTGCCCTTCCTCCAGACAAGTGGGCTGAGAGCTAAAATATTTAGATTTTATAAAAATGGAATGAAAACTCCCAATCCATAACAACTATCACTGATAAGGCACATAATGATAAAGTCATGTTTTTGCTCTTATGAGGCTGGGGTTTTTATTTTTTTAATCCTGCCAATCATTTCCTCTTTGATGGACTCTGGGGGAGGAGGGTAAACAAAGGCACCAGATAAATAGCTAGAGATGGCTAGAAATGGCTAATGCCAAAATAAATGGTAGCTCAGACTGGCTCTTTATGCTCTGCTTGTGCTCCAGCTCACACTTATGGAATTCATTATTCTATTGTGGATATTGTTTGTCAAGCACCATTCACAGGAGCTCTCATTGCCCCAGAGCTGTGTAGCTAAATCACAGTTCTGGAGCTAAATTGGCAAACTTTTCAAACTTACTTGAAAACCAAGTCTGCGGTCAAAGGTACAGGTGAAAAGGCTGAATGGGCTGATGAAAGGTATTCCCCAAATGAAGGAAATCCTGTCCAGATGAAGAGGTCACTTCATCTTCAAGCCTTATGCATTGCAGGGATAATAATCCCCAGGTTTAAGCATTAATGGGAGAATAAAAGACAAATGGAGCCATTTGTCATTTATTTCCAAATAAACGCGAGTTTTTTATGAACAAAGCCTTCACCCTGTTTCAGCGGGCAGATCCTAGAGGGTAATTTCAGGGCAGTTTCCCCTGGTGAGTGCTCACTCCAGGTTTATGTGGGTTTCTGCTTCACTTCTTCAAGGTACAGCATTGGACTGTGCAGTGGTTGGCATTTAATGCTCTCACTTTTGGCGAACAAAGCTCTTTGTAGCAATTCCACGTTCTTTTCTTGCAAAGAGCTTTCCTAAGTTAACACGAAAGCCTCCAGTGATGTTGTAGACTGTGAAGGAAGGCCATGTAGGTGTGTTTTTACTGCCTTGGCACAAGTCTGGGAACAATGTGGATGCAAACAAGGTGAGGTTGAATTAGCCAAGATGGAAGTAACATCCATTAATTGATTAAAGCATTTTGGTGATATACAAGGAGGGACACATGGTCCTGACTGAGAATGATTGGATCTACCCACCTGTGGGCAGGAGGGATGTGCTGGTGACTCCCACCCCCATAGCACCAGACTGGGAAGGGCTAAAGAGCACCAGTTTATTTGCAATCAAGCAGCTGAGAGGCAGAGTTAGCCAGTGGGATTAGCCCGTAGGGGCTGGGGCAAAAGGCACGTTTGGTTTGCCTGGAGAGGGGGAGTCTGTAGGCTGTGCTCCCTCGAGGAAGGCTTGGAGGACTCCTGGGCTGGCTCTGCCAACTGTCCTGCTCTACATCAAGGGCAGCTTCTCTCAGGAAGGAGTTGAGAACAGCTATCTTTTTAAAGGGTGAGTAATTTTTAGATTTAAATATAATGTTCATCTTCCACAGCAAAGACAGAGTTGCTTTCAATTCCTACAGCTGAGCTTCATCTATGTTTTTTGGCTGCTAGAGGTTTCCTAGGTTGGCTACTTTGCAGGGGGGTAGAGCAACAGGTGCTCCAGCTCCTTTCAACTAAGGTCCATCTTATTTCCCTTCCTTGGCAATATTGGGACAAGAAAGAAATAACAACAGCTCTTCAGCTGCCTGGGCTTTTTGTGAGCTTTCATGTGCTGAGGTCAAGCTGTTGAGGTGCTTGGTTTGGGTATCTGAACTTGAACATCTGAAAGCTGTGGAAGTGGGGTGAGGGGTAGGTCCTGGGCTCTAGAACAGCTTGATGCTCTTGCTGAGGAAACAGCCAGATCATCCTCTGATCGTTGCTGAGACTTGAGGGCCTGAGTTTCCAGAGTTTCTTTTCACTTTTCCAGTGCTCACCAGTAAAGTATTTGAGGGCCCTCCAGAGGAGAAGGAGGAAAAAACATGAACAATAAAACCTAAACAACAAACAATCTGGTTTCTGTAGTCCATTGCTGAAAAACAAATCAGTGTCTCTGTTTTGTGGTGATAAGGAGAATTTGGTATACAAATACACTTTGGTTTCTGGTTTCCGAAAGAATTTAAATAGGAGGCAAGGTAATAACTAAAACAAGAAATGCAAGCAAACCCTTATAAAGCTCCAGGCTTGTGGCCTGTTTTGCTGTTCCCCTGCCCGCTCAAGCCCAGCACACCTTCAAACATTCCTGGCTGAGGTAGATATAAAAAATACATGTCTAATTTGGATTCGTAGAGCCCAATCCTATCCTAAGCAAACAATGCTGCCTGGAATTGCTTGCCAGAGAGTTGGCATATCTTGCAGATTAGCTAACATTAGTACGTTTCAAGAAGGAGAAGAGGCTGAACTTGGCCTTCACTCCTCAGCTGGAATGCCGGTATGGAGATGTGTGCCCCTCAGAGCCTCTCCTCATGGAGAGGAAGGATTTGAAGATAGCAGGTTGCTCCACCCCAGCACTGAACCCTTTGTGGAAGTAGGCTGCAAGCTGAGCTGGGAGAATAATTCCACTACAAATTGCTCTAAGTGTTAAAGCTCCAGGGAGCAGATTTAATAGCTGCCTTCAGCTCCTGCATTGGTTCATCAGACTCTGGTTTATGGGCACAGCTGGATAATGGTGAGAGAAGCCAGGGAGGCGAGGCTATCCTGCACTCAAGTTTGTGGAAAAATTAGTTTGCATTTGTCCAGGCTTTCCTTTGTGTGGATTCATCACTGTAAGTTTAGATGCATGGAGGAGAGGTGCAGGCTAGGAGTGAGGAACTTTAATCCAGCTTGCCTAGATCAGGAATGTGGGAACCAGCACCAGCCAGACCTTACACGCTTTATGAACAGCGAAACAAGGTTTCAGCAGCTTGGTCTGGAATTTGGGTGGCCATATGTAAACACCAGCTTTACTTTCCTGGGGTGGGGAGAGGGGAGGGCAGGGCGAAAGTTAGGACTTCAAGCTTATATTTGTCTCAAATTTCAAATGGTGAAAGGGGGAGGGTGTATAAACGCCAACTCAGCAAAATAAATGGTTCACACAGAAAAACCAATGTCAGGAGTGAAACCTGACTCGCTGAGAGCCTCTTGTGAGCTAAGTGAATGTGCTGTAGTGACAGGGGAATATCCCTGCTGTCCCCATCGTAACACAGTCAAAATGCTACTTATGCAAGTGTTTAGAGATCAAAATGCCAAGAGGAAAGACACAAAGATATCCCTCTGAAGATGTGAGTAAGTGGAAGCTGAAGTTTCAAGTATCAGCTTGGGGATTGTGAAAGGCAAACAGAAGTGGTCTTCTCTGGAAGCCCAGCCCAGCACATCTGCCTTTTACCTGTGTGGCAGATCCTCTGACAGCTGGGCAGTGTCGGCATCTCCTTTTGGGTGTTGCCATCTCAAATGGATCTATGGGTGTAGTTGGGAAGGAAGTACCTTAGGGATCATCTGTTTCTGTTGCTTGTGGAAACTGTGGAAATGCTTATCTCACATAGCAGGCTTTGCCAAGCCTCACTAAGGAAACACTTTCTTGAGGTTCCCAATATTTGTTTCCGTTTTCCTCCCACCCATTCTTGTCACCAATGGCAGGATCACTCTCTGGGGCTCCAAGTTGGTGAGCAAGGACTGGCAGTGCTCTTGCCAGTATTCATTCCTCTTGCCTCTAGCCAAGGTTTGGGTGCCAGTCTTCTTTCACTGAGTTAAAAATACTGTAGTCCTGCAATGCCCACAGATAGGCTTGTGATTCTGGCTTCTGAGCAATGGAACTTCTCCAGGTCCAAATCTTTTAATTGCTCAGCTGTTGTTAGCCATTAAAAATGGTCAGAAACTGGAAAAATCGATGCAAGGGGAAATATTAGGAACACACTTGCAAAAAAAAAAAACAAACAAAAAAAAACCAACCCAAACGTTTCAAACCACCAAACAGCTCAAACTGTAAACAGCTGCACCAAACAGAAACAGACACGTTGCTCATATGGCAAAAATACTCCCTGCTTATCTAATACCTCTTCAGACACTTCGAGATGCCCAAGGCTGTGCAAGTTCCCACTTGCTTCTTCACAAGCTTGGCCACACTTTCTGCTTTCCAGCCCTGATCCTGTGCCAGGGTTCAGTGATGCTCCCAAGTCAGAAGTGTGGACCTGCCTGCACAGGCTGGGCATGTGGGAGCAGGGCAGGGCCCCCTGCAAACCCACCCAGCCAGGTGTGTGTAAAAGCCACGGGTGATTGAAGGGTGACAGAAAGAAAAAGTGAGAATATTATATTGTGTTTGTTGCAGCTGTGCTGACAACTGCAGCAGTTCAAGAGCTTGTGTGTCCCATAGATGGCTTTGTCCATCCCAAAGGGTGTGGAAGGCTCGAGACATCAGTGTTTTACCCCTTGTGAGGAGCAGGGAGCTGTCTCCCAGCAAAGGGCTCCTTCCAGGTCCAGATGGCACCTGCTGGATGGCCCCAGGATGCTGTGGGAGCTGTAGGGCTCAGTCCCAGGGCAGGGAGGCTATGTCCTCTCAAAGAGTCACTCTACCTGTGTAGGGAGCTTTGTGAAGCTCTGCAAGAGAAACTCGCTTGTTACAGTCAGAAATTGATGGAAATAATCTTGTGGAATTTTGAAACCTGTCTGAAAGTGTTTATTAACTAAAATTTGAGAAATCATGGAATCAAAGAATTTGAGAGTTTTCCAGAGCCTTCTGAGTTCCGATGTCTTTTGTCACATCAGGTATGGAGATCCAGTCCCAGAAGGGAGATAATAAGTCAGGAGCAATGTGTCTGCTTGGGGAGTGATCCTTTCAAAAAGAATTATACAAGAAGGGATTTTCTCTCTGTGAAGCAAAGGAGGAGGCATCTCCATTGATCAAGTGTAGGGGAGGCTGGAGATCTTCTCCAGTGTTCAAAGCAGCTTCTGGTTCTTGCTCTCTCTGTAGTTGGTTATTCTAGGTGGGAACACATCTGTGCATGGACCATTTAGGGCAGATTTAGCAATGCTTGCCCAAGATGCCCTTCTTTTGAACTGTCTGATTTTGCAGTTTTGCTGTTGAACATCCTCCTAAGGTAAATGGAGCAAATCAGAGTGAACATTCCTGACAAATTAATGGCCAAACACATTAGCAGCTCTGAAATGAAATGCCTGAACATCACATGAATTCATTTCACAGTGTTTGTATATTTATGGAAATGTTTTTGAATTATACCCCCAGCTCTAGTAGAGATGATTTCTTCCTCCATTATAAAGCAGGTTTTGTGGTGATAACTTCTAGACCCCTATGAGCTACTGGAGCATGTAATTATCTTGTTCCACTTATTAATGATGAAAGGTCTATACAAGTCCCAGAGTAGCTGTATGTACTGTGCTCAGTAACTTATAGAGGCTGTATAAATTTAATTTAAAATATAGTTGCTGACTTAAAATAATCTTCAAATGTAAATGTTTTAGGGCATTTAAAGCTTTTCAAACTTATTAATGGATCTGTAGTACTGGAAATCTAAACGTAACACTGTGGTGTTAATACATGAAACTGAGAAAGAGGACTGTAAGCAAAAGAAGCTCACCAGACCCTACTCTAAAATGTGTATTGAAAGCATCAAGCTAATACAAATTAGGACTCAGGCTTTTAATTGTGAAGTAATATTATTGGTAACGGAAGATATGTTAAAAATGAGTTTCATCTTTGCATCCTTGGAAGGTGGCCAAATTTATGTAGGTCTGAGCTAGAGATCTGCAAACCTCTGTTCCCCAACCTTCCTAAAATGGCATCACTCATTTGATGATGTCTCCCAGCTACAATTTTGCTTCTCCAATCTGCCATAATAATGCTAATTAGTTCTGTATGTAAATAAACTATTGTTGACAGGACACTTAAGCAATTCACATATGACTCATGGAGAGAGAGAAAGAGGTTTTAAAAATGATTTATCCATAAACAGAGATTCCATATGTCCTAATCTGGCATGGATTTCTCTCCTTCTCTTTATAGCAAGGAATGTGTGTATGCCTGTAAAGCAGGGCTATAATGTGACAATTTGTCTCGAAGGGAAACCAGGATTTATGGTGCTTAGTGGAGACCACAGAGGTAAAATGAACAGCAGGCTGTATTTAATCATCTGAATTTTCAAATATTTCTTTTGCTTGGGTAAATGTGTCTTTGTTCCTTTTTGGAAACGTGCTCAGCTGGAGGATTGGTTCTTGTAAAGGTGTCTGAAAATGCTGCAGGAACCCCTAGGGATGGGCAGGCAGGCAGGGAGAGAGGATTCATGGATAGGGGACACTTCTGCGGGAAAGTGTTTGGGCCCCAAATTCTCTAGCCGAGTGTACTTCTGGCAAGGTATTAACACATCCTTGGAAAAAAAATGCATTTATTAGGTGTCCAATGCACATTTCTGGAAATAAGGGCATATTACACTGATCCCAGATAAATGTCATAGGAAATATAGGCAGATGAAAAAAGAGGAATTGTGAACAGTTAAATACTATTTACTTTAGCAAGGTGATACTGTTCCACCCTCAAGAGGAGTTGTGCTGATGCAAGTGTAAGAGGGGAATGTTCCCTTTGCAGGGTTTGGAATCTTCACTGGGAATGAAGCTTAGTTCGAAGTACCTTATATCTGGGATTTAATTTCTGTCCTTGTAGACTGGACTGCAGTGTATATAATCTTCTGGTGGTACTGGGTTTTCTTCCTGTCTCTTCCTTTTATGTCTTGTTTCCTCTTTATTTGTTTTTGGGTTTAGCACAGGGTCACTGATGTTACTACATGACATTACAAAGTAATTTTTGTAACCTCCTGATTCTAGTTTTATTTTAAATCAAACTCAGGGTTCTTATAGCCACAATATTTCAGAATATGGAGCTATGGGTAAAAGAACCAGAAATCATGGAGTTTTGTTTCTTAAAAAATGGCAGCATGGATTACCTGAACAAAGAGAAGAGGCAGATTAACAACCCACAAGCTAGTGGCAGGTGGTGTTTGTGCCTTCATAATTTGAACAAGACAATGCTGCACATGTGACCCATAAAATGGGATGAAGCAAAGTGCTATTGGCAGTGACTTGTGATGACAGAACAAGGGATTTGAGAGAGAAAAAAAAAAAAAGAAAGCAAAGCTGAATTTTGATTATGAGGGGGCAAAGCTGGCACCTGCAGGGAAAAAGGCTGGCTGGTTTTTCATGGCAAAGATGCCAGCTTTGCTGCCAGTGGAACTGGAACCTGTTTTCTTCCTTCAGAGAAAGAAATCTCTCTGGGGGTGACAGTGGTTTAATTGGGATGGTTTGTTCCAGCCTTTGGGCTGTGAGTCCTGGTGAGGCTGCCAAGGAAGTGCCAGCACGGAGCTGCAAACCCTTGTCTGCTGAGAATTGGACAGGCACTGATGCATTGGCACAGCTGTCTGTGGGAAAGGCCAAGCCAGAACTACTTTTGCCTCCTCTCTTGAATGTTCAATGACTTTCCCCCTTTGGGCTGTGAGGGGAAAAGAATAAAGGCACTGAGTTGGCTTGTCTGAAGGAAGGGATTTATGAGATCTGATAGTTTTGGGGCCCATTCCTGTTGCTAAAATACATCACTGTCTCTGATCTTTGTTTCCCACGTAGGCATTTCTGGTGTGAATACATGGTAATGATACAAGTGAAATAAAACCAGATTTTTTGAGAGGCAGAGTAGAAATTTGGGTGTAGAGCGGGAGCTGCCTTTGCCCAGCTCTGTCAGAACTTTCCTTTTTCCCCTCTGTGAACACTTGACAGCTTATAGAAGCATCATAGATTGCATTTTTCATGCTGTTGTCATTAATTAATGCTTGAGAGTTGAAGTGAAGAGTTGGGTTGCTGTGAGGTGAGTAATGTGTGTTTACTGAGTGGTGATCTGCTGCCTGCCAGCACACCTTGGCTACCTGTGCTGGCTGGTTTTAGCCACAGAAAAGAGCTTGGGGTTATGTTGTGTTTTACCCATTTAAAAACCAAAGGAAAAGGAGATTCTTTCCCATCTCTCTAAACAAAGTCCTTAATGAGCAATATCCCCAAAATAGGCTGAGCAAAAAGGTAACTAACTATTTTGGTCAGACAGGGTAATCCCAACCCAGAGGCTGAGTCATTCTCAAGGAGCTGGGATTGCTGGGGAGTATGGATTTTAAAAGTGAAAGGTGAGTTCAGAGATGTGGCAAGGGGGGGAGGTTCTAGTTTAATTTTTCAGGGAATTTTGAACATTTCTGTAAAGTCAGGTGTCCAAGAAGCTCTGTGCTCCCATGGAGTGGTAGCTGCTGTGTAAGTTTGAATTTGAACACTTGTGCAGAAATGTCTAATAATTTCCTATGTACTGGAAGAATTTCTGTTTAAGGGATGATTTTTTTTAGATCCCAGAAATTTTGAGTCAAAGCAAGATAAAAGCATGAAAAATCCTTTGCTCAAATTAAGTCTTATGTTTTTAATTGTTTTGAGGCAAATAATGTGACTGTAATTGGAAGTGCAAGTACAGGACAAGGTGGCAGAAAATTCACCTACTATTCCCTCTGCCCCGTTTTTCTGTTATAAATATTGAGAGAAAGGCTGGTGGTGTGAAAATCTTGTGATATTCCTCCTGGGAATCTTTTGTCCCAGAGTCTGAAATGCGAAATTCAAATTTGCACTGTGTGCAGCTCTTATGTGTGTACGTAAACTCTGAACAGAAAAGGCAGGATTATGACCAGGGCTGACTGAATAATCTGCTACAGAATTTTTGCAGAAACACTCTGGAAGAATCTCCCCAAAATTTCTGGGTTTTATGTTAAAAATGTAGGTCATGGGGAAAATGTAAAATTTGGTTTGCAGGTGCAGCTGGCAGTTTAGTTCTCGGATTACGCGTGTGTGTTAGCAGATGGTTGTGGTTGTTGCTTATCTTCCCATCCTTTGGAGCAGGTTGTTAAAGGCTAATATTTGCAGTGATGGTTATGGATTCCCCTGGCAGAATCAGAAGTGTGTGGGCATAAAAATGCTGACTGATTTATGTGAACTTGTGTTACCTATTAAAAGTCCATATTGAAACAGACTTCCTGTTCAGGCTTTGTGTTGCCATTTCTTTGTCTGATATGAAGTTTTATTTTTCCTGTGGTGATGCTTCACTTTAAGTTCCTAAAGTCTTTTAAGTGAAGTGTCTACCTCAACCTACAAACACGCAGTAGCTGTACTGGTTATCCTATAGAGTGTGTGAATTATCAGGGCCACAGCTGCTGGAGTGTCTTTTGTGAGAGGTAAAAGAAATTCAGCTTGTGGAAAAGCTGTGATGACTGTGAACGCCAGTGCTGGGGGTGTTTGGTGTAGGCTGTGACAGGAAGGTAGCTGAGATAAGTGACTATGTTTGAAGTAAAGTAGCTGTTTATTGAAATCCTGTTGCCTCCAAGGAGGCAGTGAGGCTGTGTGGTATTTTAGGACACCGATTTCCTGTTGACCTATTAAGAAGTCTTCAGAAAAATGTGACAATTCAAGGATTTGGTGTTTCTTGGTGCTACTAGCATCTTCCATTTGGATGCAGTGGAAAGGTCAGCTATCATTGCAGTTGGCATTAGGACATTGTTTGGGTATCTTCTAAGCAATGCATCTTGCTCAAGCAGTTCCTCTAATCCTCTCCAGTGTCTGGAGGAGGAGGGAAATTGGATGCAGAGTTGCCAGGGGGAATGGGCAGGTAAAAATTCAAGTGCATTAATAACAACTTACATTCAACAAAAAGGTTAAAAAATACATTCAAGGAAGCAGATACTGTTGTTCTTTTTTTTTTTTCAAGTTCTCTCAGTGCCAAACAATCACTGTTCTTAACAGCTATTGCTTAGAGAAACTGTGGATGTCCCATCCCTCAAAATGTTCAATGCCAGGCTGGACAGGGCTTGGCGCAACCTAGTCTCATGGAAGGTGGCTCTGCCCATGGCAGGGGTTTGGAACTGAATGAGTTTTAAAGTCTCTTCCAGCCCAAACCATTCTGTGATTCTATAATCTTAAGCTGAGCATGATACACCTGCAGCTTGGCTGCTCTTGCTTAGTGAAGTAGTGAGGCCACGCAAGACAATCCAGTTCACCAGGAAACAGGCACCATGTGTGTGGCTTTGCAGTAATTGCAGAAAGAAAGATGGGGAAAGAAGGGATTCCAAATGAGTCTGCAAAAAGGAATTGCATTGGGACAGGTGTGGATAAGTGATGTGATCCAGAAACTCCTTTGGTTTATTTTGCAGCTTCTGAAGAGCTTGTCTGAACACAGACTTCAAGGTGAGTCTGGCAGGATCTAAACTTACAGGTATTACTTGAGATCCATGTTTTGTTCCAGGTTCTGCTACTGGCCTGGAAGAAGAAATTTGGAGAAGATATTTCATCTGTCTCTGATTTCCTGTAAAATCAAAGTAGTGATACTAGCTACCATAAAAACATGTGGAAATAAGCTGAAGGAAAGTTATTAACTATACTAGTAAAATCACTTCCATGATTGTCTGTGGCAAGTTTCCCAAATTATACTCTTGAATTAACTTCTTTCAGTAAATAAAACTCCCTTGTTTATGCCTCTTTCTCTCTCATGTCCAGAATACAAGAGGGAACTCAACTTTCTGTTGCTTCCACTTAATTGGATTAGTCATCTACCTCCAAAGGTATGTGCCTCAGGTCCAGTTCTTGCTGACAACCAAACCATTGGGCCATTATATGAGGTAGATGGAATCCAACATCAAAGGAGAGAGCAATTTGGGCTGGATAGATGCCAGGACCTTTTTGTGCTTAACCAAATACCTGTATGCATAGAGATTTTTCTCACTGCTGCTGGTGCTCTCTCATTGCATGTTGGAAAGGATTAAAACCTCTGCCTGTAAGTAAGGTTCTGCTCCCATTATCTCCAGTGCCCAAATAAAAATTATGTGGGAGATCACTTATCACTTTCAAAAGCTGGTGGCTTTGGGGAATGAAAGCCAGTGCTGCAAGACACCACCAACACATGGGATTTTTAGCAGTGTTTCCATATGATCCGCTCTTCATCTGTTCCTGTCACAGAATCAACAAAGAAAATTAAGACTTATCAGTGCTATAATGTGGCAGGAGAAGTTTGCAAGGAGATGGGAGTGCATAGTTCTTGCTTAGTTCTTCTACTGAGGCTGTTGCTGCAAAATAGCTTTCAAAATATCTGCAAAGGTCCCTGGAGAGCCTGTCAAAGATGTGACACTGCAATAGTCTGTGTTGCCCTGGTTCAGACCTCCACAGTGTGCCCTGTGCTCTTGGCTTTGGTAACCTACAGCCAGTGTCTCTGTGGAAGTGCCACTCACTGTAGCAAAGGGCCACCTGCAATTTGAGAGCAATTCCTAAACAGACACTGGGAAAGCTGGAACAGTGTTCAAAGTGCATTGAGGAGCAGGAAAAAAAAAAATCAGATAAATATCCATTCCAGCATGTGTGAGAAATTAATCCCCAAGATCTCTGTGGAGCTGAGTGCAGCTGTTTTGCAAATTGACCTCTTTGGTTTCTGCATTGAGCCAGTTAGCTCCAGAGAATTGTGTTTACTGTGTTATTTCTAGTATCCCCCTGGGAAAACTATTTTTGTGTTCCTCTTCTGTTGAGGAGTTTGCAAGCAGTGACAGAAGAAAGGTAACTGGGTTTTGCTACTTCTGAAAGTTACTGTGGGGCCAAGCAAACGCACAGCTAAGGTAATCTGGAAAGTTGTGCTAGTCGAATTGTTGGCCAGTCTGCCAGGCACAGCCCATCCCCTCTTCTGTGCATTAGTTTTCATGTTGAAACACGGGATGATGCTGCTGATCTTTGCATTCCTTTGGAAGATGAAGGTAATATTTAAGCATTTCTTATCTGCTGTGGTTTCTCCCTGCTCATCACTAACACACAGAACGGACAGCTGTGTTGCAGTGGTGGGCTCACAGGAAGAGCAATGAAATCATACGAGTTTGCAAAAAAGTTCAGGGCCACTGTGACAGATGCAGCATTTCATAGAACATCTGCTAAAGCCGGGAGAGACTTGTGCTAACTTAGTGGGAGCAAGGCTGTTGGGCTGGGGCACTCTTTGTGGCCCACAATATATTTACAGTTACTTCTCCACCAAATCGAGTGCTCAGGGTTTGGTTGTTTGTAGTTTGGTGGTGTTTTGGTGTGTTTGTTGTTTTCTTTTCTTTTTTTTGGTCCGTGGCTGCCCCCAGTCCTCTTGCTTTCGCTGTGCCGAGATTCAGCTTTTTCACAAGCCGTGGGGCAACTTGCCCATACAGGTCAGGCAGGTACAAAGATTCCCCTTGAAAGTCTTGTCCTGGGGGTCTGCATCTGTAAAACCTGGCTCTGTAATACAAGCATTTGGCTATGGTTGTTCCCAGCACAGGATAATGTATGAAGTCAGGAATTCCAGTATTAGTACTGGGTGTGGATTTGCCACTCTGACTTTTATTTTAATTTTTTTTTTTCAAGGAGAAGATATTCTTGCTTTATTTCCAGAGGCGAGCCTTTCCAAAGTTGTGAACACAAGAGCTTGCCAAATATTAGCTTTCAAGGTTTCAAGTCACATAGTGTTTACTCAAGTTACCTCTTCTTGAAGTCTATATAAAGAGTCATGTTTGCTCAGGCATACTCCTAAAAGCCCCAGGACAGGGCTCTGGAAGGAGGTATGCAGCAGCAAATGTAAATATTGCTGTTCTTAAAACTGGAAGCCCTCTAAGCAATCTATAGAAGGAAATAGTAACCTGAGGAGAAGACCTTAGAAAATTTGGAGGAAAGTTTTTATAAGATTTGGAGGTGGAGAATACAAAGCAGTACCTGGAATGGATAAAAACCAGAAATTCAGTGATATTGTAAATGCAACTTCTCTTAACTGAGGCTTAGCCCTGCAATTACAGCTGCTCTCTTCTGTTCCCCAGTGCTTCCCCTTGCTGTCACCAAGGCAGCATTTTCCCATATCCCAGCCTCCAAAGCGATTGCTGGGAACAGCTTTTAGGGAACTTGCTGCCCAAACTACGCTGGCCTCTTGCTTTGGGACTACAGTTGGAAACAAAATATTTGTTGTGCTTAGCAAAGTGATTCCTTCCCACCTTTTTTGTCAGTAGCTGGTGTCATTTTTCTGAGAAGGTTGTGGAAGTGTGAGCTGAATTTCAGGTGCTTTGTGATATGATAAGTGGGAGAGGAATTTTCATGGAGTGCCTAAATACAGTGCAAATAAAGTAAAACAATTGAATTAAACTGCAATCACAATATTTAAGTCTCTCCACCTGCCTATATATTCAGTTATGCTGAGACCAAATTCACACCATGTTTCCTGCAGCTGAGACAAGTGAGCAAATGCTGGGTTTGCTGGGGAGAATATTTGCTCTTGCCATGCCACTTTTCCCATGTATCAACAGGCAGCCCACCAAATTTCCACTTCCTTTCTTCCCTCTCCATAGGTAGCTATTATCAGCCTTCCCGCAACCAGGCCAGGATGTAAAGAAATAGAGCTGAAGCATTTCTAGGCTGCAGCAGAAAACCCTGTGCATGAGTTAGTGCAGAATTATTACACTTACCAGTGTATTTATCTGTCTAGATGACTGAAGGATTGCTGCAGCTCTGGAGGCAGCAGGACCAGCTGTGATCAGATGGATTTATGGTTTCCCGGTGCCATCTGCTGGCATAGAGCTTGCTTGTGCACTGAGCCCTCCAGCTACTCTCTCCTATAAGCAGATGCTGCAGCTCTCTGTGTCTTTGCAGGTGGATTTCTGAATGATTTCTTGAGCTTTGCAAAGCAAATGTTCCCGGCAGCCAAGCAGCTGTAAAACCACTTTGCTCACAGTCCCTCCTGGAGTTGTTCTTGGGCTGGGTGCCCCGTAGGCTTTCCATACCTCCCTTCCTCCTGCTGTGATGCTGTCTGCTCCATGAAAGCAGCCCCAGATCCAAGGGGAACTGCAGCTGGAGCTGTTTAGTAACCCACTAATCTCTGGGAGCAATAGGAGCTTGATTTTTGTATAAGTCCCTGAAAAAGACCACAAAATGAATATCCATGTGGTAGAGGTTGTAGGGAAGTTTCTTTTTTCTGGCATGCAAAAGGGACCCTGGCAAGCAAAGATGAGCTGTGATAAGGACATTAATTGATGATATTCCTCGGCTTTTTCTGCCATCACTCTAGATAACATGATAGAGCTGCTTTTATGCTTTAAACTGGCATCACTACCTCCATTGCAACATCTGCTCTAGGATGGCGTGTGCTGCAGGGGAACCAGTCTCTGTAGCTTCCTTGCTGCTTGGACGCGCACTTTGGCATGTGTCAAATACCTGGTCTAAAGACACGACATGTGTCAGAGCAGAGTCATTAATTCACTTTTAAATCTTCCAGTTTTTGTAGAGAAGTAATTTCATGCACCTTTCCTTCACTTCAAGTTTTCCCTGGGCTTCCCTTATTTCTGCCTAAGGAGAAACAGGAAACTTGCACATGTTAACCACAAAACAAGTGGAGCTTCTGCCACTTCAGTTTTAGTATGTCAGGAGTGGGTAGTCACAAGACCTACCTGGGATCTGTATTAGCATGTTTGCAGATATGGATCAGAGGCATGAAATTCAGATGACACGAGGGTGAATGAGGAGGAGAAATTGCTAATCCAATTCTCCAGGGCTGCAATGCAATAAACTGGGATAACTTGATGGAAAAGGTAATCAAGCCTTCTCGTCTGCTTTTCAGCTACATCTAGGCTTCATTTTTTTCAGCCCTTGTGCTTCCCTGTCACATAGGCTTTAAAAGGAAGGAGGAAGTCTATGAGGATCAATGAAGTAGCTTAGTTTTACAAAGCAAGTCCAGTATACAAATAATGTCAAAGCAGAAGCATAACATTGTCGTGGAAATGGATTTTTCACCCCTTGCTGTTCAATAAGTAGTTAAATTGGAGGGTTGTATTCTCTATCTTGCATATATATAAATGATTTTTTCTGAGTTTCAACAGCTGATTTTATGCTGAGGGAAATTGGTATCTGTGTCCACTGTCACGTTTATCAAAACGATGCAATTAAATGCAGAGTACTTATCAGTATAAAGTGTTCATAGACATTACATGGGACCACATTCGTTTTTGGTGTGTGGGTTTTTTTGTTTGTTTTTTTTTTGTTTGTTTGTTTTGTTTTTGTTTTGTTGGTTTTTGTTTGGTTGTTTTTTGGTTTTTTTTTGACTGAGATGTCTGGACACAACAAATATTGCCCTTGCATTGTCAGGTGGGAGTGTGTCCTTTCTTACAGACTTTTACTGGATACAGGAATCTTGGCTGTTTTCTGTCTGCAGGATGAAAGGAATTGAGCAAGTTCTTAAGTGGAGCTGCAGGTGCTGTCTACAAAGTAGAAAGATTTTTCTCTGAAAAATGCAGTGTAAAATCACAGCAGTAGATGACATACTGCCTTCATTTTGAATTTGAGCCAATATTTCACCCTTTAAAAAGCAGTGATCAAGCACTTTGTGTTCTGTAGTATTTCAGGTACAACTTTTCATGTTTCAGCCTTGGCCAGGTGGGAGACAATGCACAGAATTGCTGCTTTAAGACTTAAAAGGTCTCTGCAAATTAAGCTCTTAATTTTTCTTTCTTTCTTCCTAAAATTTGCTTGCAGATTGCATACAAACCATTTTTGTGACAGCAACAGCCTGATTTGTTTTCAGGGAAAATCAAAAACTGCCAGCAAGTTGTGTGCAGTAATAGGACCAGATTCCTTTAAGATAGAACTCTTTTAGTTCCACCCTAGAGGCAATTTCAAACTTGAATACCTACAAGGTAGTGGGTCATCATTCATATAGGGATGTTGCTACTTCCTCTAGGCCATGCAATAAGTTAAAATCAAAACAGGAAGAAATACTCAGTTCTTGCACTGGGTATAATCCTCAGACACTGTTTAACAGGCAGGATTAAATGAGGGAATATGACAGATGCACTGAAAGGATGTCAAGCCTCAGCCCATTTCCTAAATGAACAGAAAGTAGGATAAAGAATGGATCTCTTCAACATAAGCCCATGTGCTCAGATATTGGGTTTCCAAAGAAGTTTGCCTCACTGGAGCAACAAACCATGGATGGCAGTGATGGGTGGGGATGACGGGGTGATGCTGTGGCTCACTCTGGCTTGGCCTATGAGGTTCAGTGTAATTTAAAGCATGGTTCAAGATGTTCTAAATCATGGCAAGGAAGCAGGAGCAACTTATGTTGGTCCTAAATTTGGGTGATTTTAAATGGCATCTTATACCCGTTTCTGTTGCATTACAGCTTTGGGGGCACTGGACAAGGCTGGAGGATGCTCCAGCTGCTTACAGCTGGACAAAACACACAGGTCTGATTTTCTATGCAAATAGAAACAAAAGTTCAAAAGTCAGATGGAAGTAGCTGCCCTTGGAAATTCGCACATTGTCTGCTCTTATTGCCTGACATTTTCTACATTTCTGTTCACCTCATGTAGGCCCCCAGGACCTGGGAATTGGATGGATTTGAGATGCTGCCCTTTGCTTTGTGCTGTCCCTCTGCAGTCAGCAGTTATCTGTGAATAACAGTGATTGCTGCTCTGATGCTTCACGGAGGTCTGCTTATCCTGGGCTTTCAAATTTGGGGGGGATAAGTCTCTATGCCAGAGCCAAAATGGGATCTGGAAGAAGATTTTATGTGTTTCCATGCATCAGTGTTAACATCCACTGGGAAGAGAAATGGGAATTTTTATATTTTGTGTTTTCATCTTGCTTCTGCACTCTTTTGCACTCAGCTGATTTGAGTTTTGGGCTTGCTCAAATTTTCCCTGTGGTTTACCCCAGGGACGGTTATTGGTGGTGGGAGAGGGTTCACCTGCATTAGAATTATAAAAATAGTGAACTATTTGGGGGATACAAAATAGGAAGTACTACAGGAAAACATTGAGGACTCTTATTTAGAAACTGTGTGATAGGGGGAAGATTTTCTTTCTTCTGTGGTCATTTTAAGGTCCCTCAGGAACCACTTTCACCTGTGGAGCTAAGGGCTGCAGAAAACTGTTCCTTGAGGATGCTGAGAGCTTCCATCCATATCAGACTTCGCTTTATTCTCACCAGGACATATGCTCAAACTCTAATTTCTACATCACAAGAATGTATATTTCTTTGATAGTAACTGATTTTGCCTTAAAACAAGCAACATAAGTCACCTGTATAAGAAAATACAGGTGCTGGAGTCTGTGATCATGGCTGTGGAGTTGTCTGAGTTACAATCTTGCCTTGAGATCTTTGCTCCCAGTGGCCACACTGTGGCAGCAAAATCCAAACAGGTTCCCCCATCCTAAATTAGTGTGTTAGAAGTAGGAACGAGTCCATGAGAGCTTGAGCGTGCGCTGCTGAGTGTAATACTTGAGTGAGGTGAATCTTGCTGCAGGGAAAGACTGCTGGGATTCATTCCTACCAGTACTTGATTCCTCTTGTGCTTTGCTCCTGGAGGAAATGGACTGGCTGGGAGCGACACAAACTTTTCTAGACACTTATAAGTTTTGGTTGAGTTACACGGATTTTCAAGGAAATGAATAATTCTCTTTTTAGCATCTCTCTGAGGATGAATTAAAGGCATAATGGAAATCAGTCTAGTTTCAGAGCATATTGATTTACTGCAGTCTTGCCATATTGTCATTTACAGCTTCAAGGTCCTGTTAGGCTGTGTGCTCTACAGATACAGTAAGAAACCATTCCCTAGCTAAGCCTTGGAGACTAAATAGAAAGCAATAAAGGAAGGACAATTCCATTTCAGATAAGTTACCAAAGTATGGAGACAAAGGAACACTGCCTTTTTATGGTTAAGGTTTTATTTAGAAAAAACTAAGGAGCTAAATCTTTTTTTTTCTTTTTATTTATTAAAGAACCTAATTCCCTTGGGATGAAGTCTTCAAGTGTTTGAAAGCTTCTTGCTTAAACTATGCTGGAAAGATCCCTGGTAAGGGACTGGAAAGCAAAGTCTCATCACAGTCCTCTGGTACCAGAACATCTCTAGTTCCACACCCACTTGGTGCTCCATGGCCTGAGCCATAACCACCAAAGACAGGGCTGAAAGGTAACTCATCAGGTACTATAAAAGAAAAGTAGCTCAAAATGGATTCTTACATCCTGGTCCATAAATCTCTCAATTGCCTAGAAGGACAGGAATTCCTTTGCAACTAGAAAAAAGGTGTTGGCTGTGCCTGTAGCATTCCCAACTCAGCAGAAGGGAAATGCTTGTTCATTATTTGCAGCCACAATTAATATAGGACACTAGTTAAAGGAGGAGCTGTTTGCTAAGCAATCACCAAATGAGATATGGAGCTCTGGGAGCAGCATGAGCAGCATAGGCAGATCACTTGCTCGAAGGAATGTGGTCATACAGGAAAGCAGGGCAAAACACCGGGTGTGTGAACTCTGAAGCAATTTTTTTTGCCTGACTTATAAGTGAATTAGAGACAACCTGAATATCTTCCTTAATTAACACCATTTCCTATATACAGAGCAATTTACTAGTTTAAATAGGAAATAATACAGTACAGTTCGTTAAGTGACTCATCAAGTAAGATGGATTTGGCCAACTGGTTTATGCCTGTCCTGTGGGAAGGGGTATCTGAGCTACAGTCACACAGATGTGCTGCACCCCTATAGCACAGGCTGCCACTTTTGCATGTACCTCTTGCATTTCACCATGTGCCTGTTCTTTTGTTCTTTTGCCTTTTTAAGTGAGTCAAAAATGATGCATAACAGACCTGCCAGATTGGCGTCAGTGTCAGGGAATATTATGGAGCAGATGATCTCAAGTGAGATCAGTTGGCACACATGGAATAATTAGAGGATCAGGCCCAGCCAGCACAGGTGTATGAAAGTCAAGTCCTGCTTGACCAGCCGGATCTCCTTCTATGACAAGGTGACCTGCTCAGTGCATGAGAGACTTTAGTAAAGCCTTTGACATAATTTCCCACAGCGTTCTCCTGGAGAAACTGGCTGCTCATGGCTTGGGCAGGTGTTTGATTCTGCTGTTCCCTGGGTTAAAAACTGGCTGGATTGCTGGGCCCAGAGAGTGGTGGTGAATGGAGGTATATCCAGCTGGCAGGCTCGGTACTGGGGCCAGTCCTGTTTCATATCTGATTCTGGATGAGGGGATGGAGTGCACCCTCAGTCAATCCACAGAGGACACAAGCTGGGCAGAGGTGCTGATCTCTACAGCTACCTGAAAAGAGGTTGTAGGGAGGGGGGTGTGTGTGGAGTCATCCTCTTCTCCTGAGTAACAAGTGATCAGACAAGAGGAAACAGCCTCAAGTTGTGCTCGAAGGGAGAGGGGGTCGAGGGGGAGATGTCACATTGAATATAAGAAAAATGTGTTTACCAGAAGAGTTGTCAGGCTGCCCAGGGAAGCAGTTGAGTCACTATCCCTGAAGTAGATGTGGCACTTAGGGACATGGTTAGTGGTGGCTTTGGCAGTGCTGGGTTAAAGGCTGGACTCAATGATCTTAGTGGTCTTTTCCAGCCTTAACAATTCTATGCTTCTATACTTGAGACATATTTATCTTGCAGCTTACAACAGTTGGATGCAATCAAGAACCTATTGCAATTTTAATATTTTTCTCATTAACCATTTATTATAAAAGCAAAATAGTTCAACACAAAATGGATCTTTATGTCCTGGTCCATAAATCTCCGCAGTTTCTCTCATTATCTAGAAGGACAGGAATTTAAGGTGCTATAGATCAAAATTAATGCTTATCTGTGCTCAATACTGAACACAAGACCTGAACAATGCCACAGCCTTTGTAGGTTCCCTATGATTTTCCACTGTACTTTACAAATGACATGTTCTAGCATGAAATTTGTAGTTATTTAACTGCAAATAGCTCTAGGAGAGCTAATCTGACCATGAAAATATACCTGGAAGGTTGGGTAAGTTTTCCTTCTGGAGAAAGGAATTAGACATAAAACTTACAATCCCATTCATAGGCCAGACTGATTAATCCTCTGACGAGCCTTTTGCTGTTCCTAGGAAGGTACAAATGCTTGTACAATAAATGACACAAACACCCCCAGCCTTTCCTGACACATTTTCATGCATCTCCTTTGTATAATTCCTCTTACATACATACTCTTCACATCCATGATAAATCTTTTATTTCCCTACTTTAGTGGCCAGACTCAGACCCCCAAGTCTGGAGCAGGAAGGTTTTGGCTGAGCTGTCCATGCACTTCCCTTTCTCCAGTGTCAAGTTCCATCAGCTCAGTAAGTTTGTGGTTGGGCTTTTTCCCTGAATGGGCCCGGATCCTGTTGTTTGGTGTCATTCCTGCTTGTACATGTTCTCTGAACTTTTGATGGCTGTTTGCATAACCAGGAGCATATTTCCTGGCTGGCATATGGCCCTGGGATCTGTTTATTAGCAGTAAGCTTGGATGGGGCTGAGCTAGTATTCAGAGCTGTAGGCTTGTGCTCCACGTGCTCTGCAGGGTCTCCCAGGGGTTTATCTACTTGTCTCAGTTAAAGTCAGCCTGTGACTTGATTTAATTTCTGTCCTGCCCCCCTTCCCAAATATCAGCTTACTTATGCAAACAGAAGATTCCCAGCCATGATCCTGATGATCTGAGGGAAAGGGACTGGTACCACATTGTCTAGTTCAGTTCCTCTCTGAAGTGCCTGTTAACCACCTTCTCACCATGCAACTGTAAACTAGGAGTGCCTTCAGAGCCAAGTTTCTAAGATGTGGGATCATTTATGGAATCTGAATACTAATAATGCCGCAACTGCACTTTGAGTTCAAGCTTTTGATATTTCTGTATATCCATTTGTTAGCACAGTTTTTCTCTGATTTTCAGATTTTGTGTGGACTTCTTTCAGACTATAATTCTTCCTCTCAAGTCATCTATCTATTGAGTGTCAACTGATCATCTTTAGTGTCTCGGGCAAGTCAGAAGACAGCATTTCTTTGCTTTTCCCTCCTTTGCTTGCTGTTTCTATTGCTGATGCTTAATGGCCATTCAGCACCACAGTTGCACAACTGCACTTTCCTCATCCACTGTACCTTTTGTCTCTTCTATCATCCGATCTGCTATCTCTGGTTTTTGGACCTCCCAGATCATCTGAGACTAAAAACTACAGTTCAACCACGAGGGAGAAGTGTTTGCTTGACACTGAGATGAGAACAGTCTAAGCCCATTTGCTTGCTGCACGCTGCAGAAATGGCCTTCCTCCAAACAGACACAAACCTGCCAAAAATGTAGCCAAAAACCAGCCTGTGCCAATGGCTTTGGAGCCTCATGCTGGAAGATGCTCCAGATGGGTCACTATTTAGCTTCTTCATGTAAGAGTGGTGCTGTTCTAAGTACTATGGCATGAATTCTAGTGGTAAAGAAAGTGGAAGAAATCAGGTGGTGCTAATAGGCTAACAAACATTTTGAATATTTTTTAATCCAGGTGTAAGGCAATTCCTATGTGAGACAAACAAGTGCAGAATATGGGCCTTTTTTTCCCTGTAACAGTAGCTGGTTTCTTCTGTAGAGTTGAGAGGCTCTGACCATTTAAAATGGAAAGACAGTTAATAGTGGAAATGTGTATTTGATACATCCTCCTATATATGCAACAGAACTCATGGCCTTCTGTAACCAGAAGGAATCAATATGCTATAACAAGACTATGATGTGGTTTGTCCCTGTCAGTGAGAGGCAAAGGAAGAGAGGGAAAATATTCATTTTAGGGGGAGGAGAAGGAGAGACTTCCATCAAGTCTGTCTTGTATTGTCAACACTGGATAGATATATTTCATGCTTTTTTATAACTTTGCTAAATCATATGGGAACATCAGACTCTGAATAAAGAATAGCATGGAGGAAAAGAATGACTCAAAAGTTGATCTGTCTTACTGAAAGCACAGTTAAACTCTGTGCATGTACTATTCTTGAAACTGTTTTCCCTGCTCTTAAGGTTTATCCTTAGAGTCTCTGAATTGCTACAGCTATTGGAGGAAATGAATGTTGGAGTCTGTACAGGATGTTTGTAATTCTTCTAGTGGTATAAAAATAACTTTCCCAGTTTTGATTGAGTCCTCATAAAGATCATTTCTAGTTTACGTAATGAAATTTGGCAAATTCCTGAAGATATTTTCTAGTTAATGAGTGGTGTTAGAAACAAGATTCTTAACATACATCACTGCTGTATCAGTTGATAGGAGGGATAGACTTGCAAAGAAGCATCATTTTCCTTCATACTTAGTGTTGCATTTATGTAATATTCACTTTTAGATGAGACCTTATTCCTTGTTCATGCATTTTCCTAGGTTTTTGAGGTTCCAGACTCTTAAAGGAAGTTTATTTCCTTCTGAAGACATTTTGATCCTTTAAAACACAATAGTCCTAGATTTTAGTTCTCTGTAAAAACTGTAGAACTGAATTTCCTGCTTATGTAAATGTTCACTTTTTTTCCTAAAAGCACAAAAAGTGCTGGTGATGCAACACTTGCTCTTTGGATAGGGCAGAAACTAAAGTGAGCCTGCAAGCATTAAGAATGTTTATGCTGTATCAGACTTTCTCAGCATTGCCACTCCTTCTCACTAAGGTTTAAAGCTATGTAAAATACAGCTGTGTGAAATATTCATAAAGGCAAATGAAGCAGTAAAAAACCCCCCACATTCCTGTGGGTTTCTTTCCTATTCACTGAGAACTAAAAAGGGAAAATGTATTTATCTTGCATCCTTTTTAGATAGACAAATTCAACCCAAATATTAATAAACAATCTTCAGAAAGGAAATTCACTTCAAGTGAGAAGTGACTTGCTTTGTAAGAATCCACATCTGACCCAGTTAATCTGCTTTGTCTTTGGAAACCTGGACAAGACCAATAATTCTACTGAGAAGGTGTGATTTGAAGGACCATATGGTGTGATCAGTGAGGCCTTCTCCTTATAGCTAAGATGCTGGAAAAAATTGCTGTTCCCCAGGTGATCCATGTCCCATCTCACTCCTGGCAGTGGTTACTCATTGGAGGCTCTGGCAGAGTGATCTCATCCCCAGGTGGACTGAGTTGGGTGAGTAGCAAGATGCAGGAGCATCTGAAGGGGGCTGGGGAGGAGGCAGAATCCCCTTCTGCTGACACCAGTGTTTAAAAGGCTGTTGAAGCTCAACTTCTCTTTCATAGCTACGGAGGAGAAGAGTTCAGGCAAACCTGATTGTCAGCTTGTGTCAGCCAAATGGCTACTCAAATTTATGCAACCAGTTCAAGTTTTTCCAAGTGATGCAAAACTAGGCAAAGTGGGACAGCCTTCCTAAAATGCTGGGTTTCCAGAGCTGAATGAAGAGCCAGACTATTTAGGAAGAGTTTTGTAAGAACTCAGGGACAAGAAAAGGCTCTAGAATGTTTTTTGCTCTCCTCAGAATGCAATTGTTTAGCAAAATTACTGCTGAAGGCAGTGAAGGGGGCAGGAAGGTTCCTGTTTGGGTGCTTGAGCACACGATTACAGGGAGTGGGAGGGCAACCTTGAAGGCACCTTGTAATTAATTAAACTGCATCTTTATGAAGAGGCACTATAATGTATTGCAGTATCTCCCCTTGTGCTGTCCCAGAGCAGAGCAGTGAGCAGTGGAGTTGTGTGTTCCTGTGTGACCCTATGGCCCCATGCCATGGACTGTATCAGCTCTCCCCTCTTTCAGGTGGAACAGGTAAGCATTTGGATGCTGAATCCCCTGCTCATTTCATTTTTTTTGTGTTTGTTTGTATTTGTTTTGTTTTGTTTCTTTCCCTTTGGGTATCTTTGCTTTTCCATCAGCATTGTATCAGAAACTCAGATTTTTATTTTTTTTCCTCCCCATTTAGTTATGGAACATTCTGGAGTATTGGCCACAGGTAGAAAATTAGTGTAAGGTGAGCCAGGTTGGGCATGGAAAATAATTCAGGTATTGACCAGAACTGTTCATTGTTGGAGATTTTAGTACCAGCATTGGCATGAACCTTTAGAGCCTCTTTCTTAATTCTAATGTGGCACAAGCGTCTGCTTTCAGGGACTATATGTCATTTTTACAGAGTTATTATATTCATGTTTACAATATCTTCCTATTAAAGGAATTTAGAAAAACAGAAACTATTCTTGATGTTTTTGTCTGGTGTTTTTCTGAGGAACCCTGTTTTCTATAGCTTGTGATCTCATATGAAGTACATCTAGATTGGTCCTAAGGTACCAAGGTGTTCTGTGGCATCTGGAATAGCAAGTAAAAGTTGTGGACATCCCTCTGGATTGGTCAACTATAGTCAGGTTGCTTTTGATTACAAAGCTGGGTCATGATCTACTTTCTTTCCAAAACTAAATTTTAAGGTGTTTAGTGGTGGTGGGTAGAAGAACTTGCACTTTATGAGAAAACAAATATGTTTCCTTTACCCAGTACATATCCCCTTTCTCCCCATGGTCCCCTATCTGACTCTCCATGTTACTCACATGTTTCCAAGGTCAGAGTCTGGAAGGATTCCCAGTTTGCTCCACTTAGGCACCATTGCAATTATAATTTCATACTTGGCCTTCAGCAGAACGGAGTGTCTCATCTCTTGGAAAGGAATATGCATAGGAAAACAAATAAAAGCACTTACCAGATGGTGCCTGGTAAATTACACTGTTTGAAGCTCAAGGATATTGAGTATGGTATGTGCTGATTGACATTTATGTGGATCTTTGACTGGCATCATTTGACACTTTCTAGCACTATATTCAGACTGACATGCACTAGTGTAGTTTCTGTCTTGCCATGTGAAAAAGATGTTTAAACTTGCATGGACTTTCCTCGTTCCCTCTAGATACCTGATTACTTCTTACCAGCAAACGGTCTGGGTTGGTTCCCCTCCTTTTTGATTCCACAGAATAGCTCTCTTTGGTCCTCTTGTCATAAAACATAGGTGGAGACAGCTTGAAGCAGCAGCTGGCTGCCAGGAAGGTCTAGACTGCTGTGTGCTTCCAGCAAGGAGAAGATAATTGTGTGATTTGCTTGCCTGCTGTCAGCCCTTAAGCTCTTGTTTTCCTGCTGGACAACTCCCCATCTTTCCCCCTCCTAGTCTCCCATCACCCAAACAGTGGCTTTAAAACCTTTATGTGAGGGATAAAAAGGAAGTGAAATGCTTTGGTCTTACCCTCCTGGTGTAAGAGGCATCCTGCCACAACTTCTTTCACCAGGTGCTAGATCAGTTTGCAACATGGAAATGCTGCCTGTGTTAAAAGAAAAAGCTAACTTGCAGGAATACTTTCCCCAGAACCATCAGAGATTTGGAGCCCTGGTTTCTACTGAACCAGACAAACAATGGAATTGCCATCAGTTTTCTCCAGGGTTTAGCAAAAGTAAGGCTTTTTTGTGTTAAGACCACTGCAGTAGTGGTAAAAATCCTCCTTTTTGAGGAACCAAATCTCTTCCAGCTTGGCTGCTTAGTGTTTCTCAATACTAAATTATTTGCATCAGTTGAAGACTTGGAGAAAAAGAACAAAAAGATACTTAAAGTATTCATAATGTTGGAACATCTTGCCATGTAATTTATAAAAATGCCATAAGAATGTATGTATTATGCTAAACATTAGAAAGCCCTTTAAAACACCCACACTCACCAGGTTGTTTTTCTCCTTTGTTTTCTCTTGTTATTTCTTAGTTCTAGATATTGAGGATGGTAAATGTACAAATATCTGTTTTGATCATTCTGTACCATAACCTTTCTTCAGATCCCTATGTAAAGCAGAATATCCTTTTATTCCCAACTTACTGATGCCCGTGTATCTCTTATCAGCTGTGCTGAAACCGGATGTGTAAAAGCACCTGTTTGTCAGCTCTGGCTGTTACCTAGAAACATCACGCAACTTTTGGTGCTCTTTCACCCACCCAGTCCTTAGGTTTATATTGAAAAACCTTAGCAGTAACGTATTGGGTTTATCAGGGAGGTGGGCAGGGGAAAGCAAGTTCAAAATACTTTTGTGTATACATATTTATTTTATCTCATCCTCAAACTGCTGAGACAAGAATTAGGTATGTTTTTCAGGCTGCAGTGCCATAAGTCTCTAAACTGGATCTTGTAGTTTATTGGGGCTGAGTGGCTGTGGTGATCCTCCATAAGCAACTTGGATATGTGGAAGATGAATTTTAATGAGTATTCTCAAAGCTAAGTGTTACCTCTTGCTTCTACACCTCAAATTCACTCATTTTTCATTTTTCTGTGATATCAGAGGCTGCTCTGTGCTTCCCCCACCCCCCCCAATTATCAACACTCAAGCTGAATTCTGTCAAGCCCACAGGAAAGGGAACATAGCTGTGTACATAGAGGAGGGGTTTTCACCTGGCCTCACTTATGCAAGGGTTTAAACTCCCAGTCAAAACACCTGGACTTTTAAACAGGAGGGATTAGCGACTTGCGCTCAGGGATTGTTTCACTTGCTTTTGCCAGTGCAAAAGGCTTTCGTGTTTTGTGTCCTGTCTGCAGAATGTTCAACCTTGTTCTAGGAAAGGCTCCAAAGTAAATTAGAGCAGCCTCAGGGGCTGTTTTAAATCATAGCAGCTGAGGCCTTACCCCAGCACTTCACACTCCACCCTGTGTCTCTTCCACCAAGACTCTCTTCAATAACCTCAGATCTTCACCTTTTCACAGAGATAACTCTTCACTTTGCATCACTGGTAGGTTTTCCTAGGTAGGCAGAGAAATCAACAAATCTGAGTCACAATAAGCAAAGGGAGTGATAAACTGAGCCAACTGGCTTTGCTGGGAAATGGACAGTCACCAGTTACTGTAATCCAGCATTCCTGTTTATATTCTGGAGTGCACAGACTGGCGGAGTAGGAAAAACACAGCTAGAATAATTGCTCCTGGGTATTGTGCTTTCATTTGCATTCCTGAAGCTGCTGAGGACAATTTCCCTGAACTTCCAGCATTGTGTAATTGCCCATATCACTTCTCTGGAGTTTCCACTTTTCTCAGCTCTGAAAAATACTGGTTCCTGATGGAGGCAGGGCAGGGAAATCGATGGATCAGTGGAACGATCCAGTACCAACGCATCCATGGTTACAAAAATAGGCAGTTATTCTTATCGTTTCCTCATTCTGACACAATTTCCTGCCCTCCTCTTAGGCTGTTCTGAAGATTGCCTCGATGACAGATCTCTTTGAATGCTGTCAAACCCCTCTGCAGAGCACCTCTCCTGTTAGGAATTGCTGTCTTGGAGAACAATGGCTGGAGCAGGGTGAGGAACTGTGCTAACAGCCTTTGATCACACCTGGCACCTATCCAGCTGGGGCCTGCTTGTGGGCACTGCTGGTTTTTAGCATTTCTGATCATATCACACTAAAGAACAGAAACTGTGCTTTGCTTGGAGGGTTTTATTATCCTCCCTAGAGATTTAGTCATCTCCAGCCTTCTTGGAGCAGCTCAGAACAGGAGAGGGATGTGGGGACTAGAGATGCTCCTATATGAGCTAGTTAGGATGTGACTGCAGGAGCCAAGGGAGGAAGGTGAATGAGTTTAATTAATAAGGTTCTGTTAGTGCAGTTTATTTTGACAGAAGAGGATTAATGAGATCTCACAGCTGCAGCTCTGCTGACAGGTCTGTGTGTGATAATGTCTGGCATGGGGTGGTAGTGCACAGATGGAATTGATAACCTCTTTGGCAGGTGCAGCTCTCCTTGGCACAGGAAGCGTGATAACCTTTAACAATTCCATTGAGACCCTTAGGGATCTATCTACTGGTGGCTTTAAGGATATATGTGACATTTGGCCTGGCTTTGCAGCCTGGTCACCTTTAGCTTGTCATCCTCAAATTGTGTTAAGCTTAGTTATGGTAGTTCTCAGCTCACCTTTGGTAATTTCTGGGTCTTTAGCCTTTTAATTTTGATTACTTTTGAATATTGGAGTCCTTAGGTCTCTGTGATCTTTTTAGAATTGAGTCTATTTGCTTATGGGGTAACACTTGGAGACCAACACTAGGTGAGGCTCTAAGTAGATCTGTGGCCACACTTGTTCTGGTCTAAGAGCCTTAATATTGAAAACTAATTCAACATCTAGAATTATGTGCAAGACTATCCCTCAGAATCAGGAGTCTTAGTTTGTCTGATTAAGCAATGTACTGGAAATACATATTACCAGGGATAACTAACAGGCATGGGATCTGCTGTGCTCCCACTTTTCACCGATCTGAAATTCAGTCCAAATCTTTGTACTATAATGAAGTGATAAAAAAAACATTAACAGTAACAGCAATAAAAACCAATAAGCTATTTTTCCTGATTCAAGTCAGTTGTAGGAATGTAAATCTTGTTTCTTAGGTATCAATTATTTGTAAACACGGTTGAAAACCCTTCTGTGTTAAAACCTGTATGTGTAACATTCTTTTTTCAGCTATCCCAGATCACAGTTTATGAGCAAACACCAGTTTCAACACACATGGTCCGGAGTAGGAAAACACTCTCCTGAATGGGCATTTTTCTAAAAATAAACACAGAGGAAAAAATACCTTACTTAGTAGAGTCTGGAAAAGAGTAAAACTTACATTAGTGTCCCTGTTCTGTAGATCCAGGACTAGGTCTGGAGCACACCATTAATCTCCAGTTTGTGTTTGCATGGTCTCCCCGTGAGGATCACTTTTTGAGGGAGCAAGGGTAATGGTACACCAATAATCTGCTTTTAGTAAGTCTGTACTTGAAGGAAGGAATGGGGGGGAGGATATTCAGGTGAAATTTTACAAAACAATTGTAAGACTAGGGGTTTGTTTGTTTTTGTTTGTTTTGTGGTTGGTTTTTTTTGTTTTTTTTTTTTTTTTTTTTTTTTTTTTTTTTTTTTTTTTTTTTTTTTTTTTTTTTTTTTTTTTTTTTTTTTTTTTTTTTTTTTTCATTTTTCCAACCCCATATTCAAAACTTAGTTTCTTTGTTCATACCCTCCATAGCTTGTGAAGTGCCAGTCTCACGTATTTCAAAGACCAAATGCCTGACTGCAGCTCTGGTAGGATCACAGGGCTGGGAGCTAAAAGCTCCAGGGATATTCAGTTTTCCCTTTTCAACAAGTACAAGCAGAAAACCCAAACCAAAATAAGTCACTCAGCATCTCGTTCCCTAACAAACAGTTTGATATTAGTGGGAGGATCAAAATTTCATATTTTATTCCTGACTTTCACTGGTTTCCCACATGAACCAACCATCAAACTAAAACTTTGCTCATGGCAGTCTTTCTTCTGACAGTTCTTCTGAGATGTATGAGACAAATTGAGTAACGCTGGTAAATTCCTTGGAGATTCCTGGATACAATTCCTTACTCAAATGCCTAAGTATGCTTTTGCTCTAGAGGTTGTTTACTTCTCTCAAGAGCCTACAGACCCACTCTCATCTCTGCACTACTCTTGGGATGAATCAGAATCTGAATTTTCAAATGTTCCAAGAGTTCATTTTTTGCACAAGAAACAGTCCCCTGCATTGCTGATTAATAGATTGTCAGGAAAATGATTGACATAGATACTTAATTATAAGTTTTGTCACAAAGTACACCCTGCTCAAATGGCATTTTAAAGCTGTTAATGAATCCTGAGTGGCTGAAACAATTTTCTCACATCTTTGTTCTTTCTCACTAGGTACAGCTGATGGAAATGTAGTGAGAGCTGTTCAGATGGTGAAGCTGCACAGAAACACAGGCATGGGATTGAAAAAGAGAGAAGAGGAAATTTAATGTTGCGATGGTTTCATCTCTTTGAAGTTTAACCTCAGTTTTTGCCTTTCTGCTGTTCAGACAAAAAATGGCCAGTGACATGTCAGAACAGAGAACTCAGCCCCGGAGAGTGTATCACACATTTAGCTGGTAAGGTGAATCATAATGACGTTAACAGGGATAAAAATGTGTTTTTTCATGGTAATCTGTTGGAGCTGAAAGTGAGTAGTCAAGCCATAACCAATGCATGCATTGGTTATACATGCATTCATCTCAAACTATTGACATGCTTAAGTCTCCCATTGTCTTGAATGCCTTTCTTTGTGCAGTTGCACAGAATTACTTAAACCTCACAGTTAGCTTAGTTTGCATTCTGGGAATGGCTAAATACTTGCAGACCTGGGGAGCAAGCACACCCTTGGTCCTGCTCCAAATTCTGCCTGCAAACCAGGTGCTCAGCTGCAAGGAAAATGAGCTGCTATGCAGGGACTTGTAATTCTCTGTGTTGGGGTCATCAGGACTCCAAGGACCAACTTGTCCAAAAGAAATACAACACAGCACTTAACTCTTGCTAGAGATTTCACTTTTAAAAAGCCTTTATTAGACACATACCTGAGGGGTTGTGCCCATGGCTATCAAATGTCCAAAGCAGTCTATTAAGCAAAGTTCTGTAAACAAGTCAGTAAAGTTAGCGGTGAACAGGTAGTGGGTGCAAACAGAACAGCTCAAAGTCGTGATAAAGGGATCTTCAAAGCTCCTGGTGGTGTTTCCAGTGAACACCATCTACCTGCAGGTGAAATAAAATGAAGAATCCAAAGCCCAAGACTTGTCACCAGATACACTTTCCCCTGACCTTGTAGGCAGTGTGTTTTAAACCTACATGGGAGGGAAATTTAGGTTAGATATACAGAAGAAATTCTTTACAGTGAGAGTGGTGAGGCACTGGAACAGTTGTCCAGAGCAGTTGTGGATGGCCTAGATGAACTTTAGGGTCCTTTCCAAACCAAACCATTTCATGACTGTTTTCTGCCATGATATGATCTCCTTTTGCCACTGCACCCTCCTGTCTGTTCCTCCTAACCCTGAAGATGTGCTGCTGTAAAAAGGCTGTGTAGAGGGGTGGGGTGGTCTGGATACTAATGCTTCACTTGCTGCCTCTCTGAAAGCTTGCAGCTGAGCCTGTGATTAGGAAGGTAGCTAAAACCATTATCTTCAGCAGCCTCAAACTGATTCACATGGGCCAGGCTTTGGTAGATGGGATTACGTTTTTTCTTTCATCAGAGTACAGGTGGGAAAACGACAGGAAAGGAGAAAAGTTGCCTTTTTTTTCCCCTTTCTGATGAGAAGACAACTTTTCTTTTCCTTATGAGATAATTACATATTCACACACACAAAAAAACCAAAAGTGAATAGGTCTTGATAACTCCAGCTGTAGTTCTCAATTATGTGCTTTTTCTCTTCCCTCAAAGGAGTTGATAATGCCATCCTTAATAAAATCCAGAAGAAAAATCTTTGTGTGCATGAATAGAAGCTGTACAGTGGTTTCTCATATTTCTGGTAAGCTAATAATAATATAAGTCTTATGCACACTTAAATTTCTCAGGCAGAAACATTTTTGTTTGCTGGGGTTTTAGCTGTACTTTTTCTTTTTTAATGATGTGTTTTATAGTAGGATTTAATTTGTGCTCATTTTTAAGTTCTCTACTTAACAAAGTGCTGTTATATAATGCATATCTTGGCTGTCAATGACTTCTGATTACATTGGATGTATTCATAAAATGCCCTCACATTGATGTTTTGGTGACACTTCCAAAGTGTCATGTTTTCTTCTCTCTTCTCCTCAGCCTCTCAGTGATGTAAAGTTCCTCTCCTAGGAATCTGTGCAGTATTGTCCTCCCTTTCTTGCTCAGCAGAGAAGTAGCACAGAACCTCGATACTCAGCATTCTGTGGCCTCATCAGCATCCTTAATACAGTTACATGATGTCCAGGAGAAGAAAATTTCCCAAGCTAATTTTCTGCAGAGCCTGTATTTGGGCAGTCTTGCAATAGTTAATTGATTTATCTTTTTAATGCCACTAACTTGTGGCAAGCTTTTCTCATTTGGGTGGATACTGGGTATGAGAATTTAATTTCTGTCTCTCTTCTGCTGCATCCAAAGAGCACTGTTACATTTCATTTTTGGCAGGTACACACAAGCTACTTTCTTTTGCTACTCCAGAAATCAGCCTCCACCTTTATTAGATTGCCTTTGGGCATGTTTACAGTTTTTTCTCTCTTGGCAGTAGCCTTTGACAAAACATGCACAGAACTATATTTGAGACACATTTTGTGGAACCACAGACCCAACAGAAAAGTATTTTAAAGACTGTGTTGTTTTAGTTCTGAACTAATTATCTGAATCTGATACCTTTCCTGCTTTAGATGAAAGGAAGAAAAAAGCATTAGTGGCCCAAGTTCTCTTTCTTCTCTATTTTCAGCTGAGATTGTTGATTAATTTTCTATTCTCAACCAACTTCCTCTTAAATTTTTGATTGCACGAACTGAGTAAAACTGATCTGTTCAGCAATTAGCAAGACTTTGGGAAGTTCTATGCACTTCAGGACTTGCTGTATGCTTATTGTTGTAACCCCTGACAGAGGTTGTGCTGGAACATCAGGATGTGGCCATTCAAACATGATCTTTAAGTCAGGAGGCAAAATAAAATATTGACCATTTCTTCCCCCTCTCTCCACACCGCCCCCCCCCCTCCAGTTTCTCTAATATTGCTCATGTGTCCAAGCAATATTACTGATGTGTAACTCTTTGCTCCTATACTACTGGCTCTTCTCCCCTGATTTTGTGGATCAGCTTGGGGGCTGTGAATATATTGGAATTGCTCCTCTCCAGATCTGGTTGAAAGAATTTAATGAATGCCTTTTATGTGTTCCCCACAATTTAGTTCAGTGGTTAGTGAACGAGTCTTTGCACTGTGACAAACCCTTACCACACGTCCACGACAATTTCTGTTTTGCAATGGCATAACACGGTTACATCACCAAGTTTCAGTCGATGGTGTGAGGTGAGTGTCAGTGCATCAGCTGTGCTCTTAGACAATACGTAATTTCTGATCAGAATGATATGTATGGAATGTAAATATATTCCATCACCAAGCTTTCCTTTCCCCATCCCATTGCTCTGCACCTCATGTAGTGATGCCACAGTTCAGTGGATGTTAAACACCACAGGTGGGAGTGTTGACATGGATGAACTCTTTGGGAAGGTATGTGGTGGAGTGAGTGCTCCAGAAACAACCTGGTGCTGAAGGTGCTGTTGAGAGGCATTTTGCCACACATTTCCATGCTGTGGCAAAACGAGGAAGAAACACGTGGGGCCAGGTTTCAGCTGCAGACATGCCAGATAAGCATGCCACCTCACCCAATCCTGCCTCAGTTTCCTTGTTTGCAGCACAGCCGCAGTCCTTGGCTCCCTTGTTAGGCACCCGGAGATGCTGCCAATAAAACATGCTGGGAGATGCAGCCAAGAACAAGTGTTACGTGGCAGAAGTGCCGCTGTTGATTTTATTTCCCTCGTCATTCGTGTAGTTTCCTTTCTAGCCCCACCCTCACCCAGGACTCTCCGGGGGAGTGCTGCCCTCTGCCACCACCTTCCCCCGATGTCCCTGGCTTTGAGGGACAAAAACCTTCGGGGTTTTAGGTTTGGTAGGGCGAATCTTGGTGGGGAATGGACGGGTAAGGATGAAGGTCTGTCAGGGGCTGGTGATGCTCGGAGGGAAGCGATGCGCGGAGGGATGCTCCAAGCGGATGCTCCAAAGTGATGCCCTGGACAAACGGTGCGGAGGCGATGCTTGCGGGGGCGGATTGCGGGAAGCCCCGGAGGACTCGGGGATGGGCGGGGAGCGGAGCGCGCAGGGAGGTGCCGGCGGGCGGCACCGCCCCGGGAGGAGGGAGGGGACGGGGACAGGGACAGGCGGCGGTGACAGCGGCGACAGCGACACGTGCCCCCACCCCTGGACCGCGTCCGCAGAGCGAGTCCCCGGCGGCGAATGTCCGGCTGCGGACGCTGTGCGGACCCGGCCCGGAGAACAGGTAACCTCGGGGACGAGGACAGAGCAGGTAACCCCGGGGAGTAGAATAGAACAGATAACTCCGAGGAGGAGGACAGGACAGGTAACCCCGGCGGGGACCCCGCTCCGCTCGGGGCGGCGGTGGGAGCGCTCCTTCCCTCCGCCACGGGGCTCCGAGTGCGGGAGTGCGCTCTGACACGGGAGCCCGAGCGGGCCGGGGGGCTGTTAGGNCCGTTCGTGCTTCCCCGGGCACCCAGCGGAACTAACTTTGTGGTGGGAGGCTCGGGGTTGCTTTGCTGTGCGCCGCTTTAGGGATGCTGCGCCAGGTGCTGCTCTCGCACCTTGTGTGGATGGTTTTGTTGCTGTTGGTGTGAGAAAATGATGCTGGGGAAGTCCTCTGCTTTCCCAGCCGGCTCGCACTTACCTGATTCATCGCGATGTGCACTTGCTGGCTGAAATTGAGCTGGTTGGTTATTGACTTTGACTGAATAAATAAGCCACTTAATAGCAATAATAAAACAATCCCTAAACTAAAAACAAACAAAGAGAAAACATTCGCACAAGTACATCAGCGGAGAGGAATTGCTTAAAGAGCACCTTTGAGTGAAATGTGAGGTGTAAACTACATTTCTTTAAAAAAAAAAAACCTGCTCAATTGATTGTAATGAAAAACAGTGTGATTTTTCACTGCCTAGCACAACTCTGGCAACTGGCAAGAAACCAGTTGTTGCCCTTACTTTTATGACAGTCAGTTGTTCACAGCACACTGAAAGCTGAAGTGATGCTATGTGGCATTAAGAAAATAGAAGTTCTCTCCTGGACATTTTAGTGTTAATTTTCTGTGATTCAGCTGTAGAATTTGTCATGTTGTTTGCAGTGATTTTGATTAATTCTCAGAAGATGATACTGTTGAGTGGGTCGATTTTGCTGTCAGGACGAATGGGTGTATTTGAGTGATAATCTTACTTGTTTGATTTCTTGCTGCTGTTCAATACCATCATAAAATAGCTTATGGTAAAGCAAATAACCTTTCATATGCTGTAGAAGATGGATTCAGTATGTGTAGTTTCACTTTCCAATAGCTGTGGGAAGAACAACTTGAAGAAAACAGTGCAGAGAGGAAATTTTAATTTTATTTCTTAAAAATTTTTCTACCTTTTTAAAAAAATTGGGATTGTTCTGTAAAGGAAAGTTTAACTTTGATTATATTAAAGAAGCTATAGGATGGCTTGTACATATGTGTATTTAAGGTGTCAATTATAAACAAGGGCATGAGGAGGGGCACTGCTGTCATTGACAGGAAGGCGGGTGTCTAAATAACATGTGGATTCCTGTAATCATCCCTTCTTGGGTCAGTGTGTGAGACTATAACAGTGCTAGAATTGTTTCTTATCATGTCATTTGAGGTATTCAGTATCATAACTGACTCAGTTTCGCTGCAAGTTTTTTTTCCCAGGATCTTTCTCATTTGGTAATATAAGCAGCTGTTTTTGGACTAACTGCACTGATGAAATACCTCTTACTTGAACAGGTGATTATTAGAAAATGTACCTGCCCAGGCAACAAATAATCCTGAGGAAAATAGTGATTGTGCTTTGAATGTTGAAGTTCACTGGGATGTCATGAAGCTGGGGTCAGGCTGTGTGTGTGGCTGAAGTGGGCTGGGAACAGGGGATAAACTTCATCCCAGAAGCATCTTTGTTCCTCCCACCGAGATTTCCAGGCAATATTGAGTTTCTGATAGTGAGGAGCTTCTGCTCCTTTATCCTACACTTTTGCCCGTCTCCTCTTTATAACTAGTTTCTTATTGATATCTGAAGGTTGCCATGAGGACTCCACCAGTGGCTGTCAAGTTCATGCAAGACATGTGTATCAGCTTGTTGTCACTTTGTTATGAGAATTTTGGGTTTATGTGTTTTGTTCACCAACACTTTTATCATGAACTGATTTTAGTACAGGGCTTTGAATTCCAGTTTCCCAAGATGCAGAGGGTTGGGATGTCATCATCTCCATGCTGGCTGGGGTCCCTCTGCCTGGGCATGGGGGAAAGGGAAGTTTTACCTTAGCAGAAGAGAGCAAAGCATGCCAAATATGCTCTGCATTTCCTTTGTGTCCTTTCCATTCTTGAGTGGAAAACTCCTGATTTCCTCAGATTTGGAGGATTTACATTGGCACCCTTCCCACATTCCCATTTTACTTCTAGTTGTACTTATTAGATAACAAGCCTGTGTAGAAGCCTGTTTATAAGAAAGAAAAAGAACATTTTTTTCCACAATCTATTCCTAATGAAGTTAAGCAGTTAAATGTTCCCTGGGTCTAAGAGATCTGTTTCTTAAGACTAAACTGGTCTTTTCATGCTTGTGAGGATGTTGGAAGCATGAGTGCCTTGAACTCAGATTTCAAACTGTGTATCCACGTAACAGCTGTACCTGAGTGCACCTCTATTTTCTAAGCTGTTGATGCTATAAAGTCTTAGAACCAGATGGAATATTCATATTTAGGTAATAGATGTGACTCAGTAGGAAGACTTTCTTTCTGTATTCCATGTAAAGTTTTCTATAATCCACATAAGGGTTAACACCCCATTGTCTTCCGTGGAGGGTCCTAATGAGGAATGGATATGAGAAAGTGGGCCATGCCTCCCATGTTTGATCAAGTGATTGAACATATTGTTATATGCCTGGCAATTTCTGCCTTGAAAAAATTAGCTTGGGTGTAACTACAGGTTTACCAGCATAGCCGTGGAGTGGGTGGACGCCCGCGTGCGCAGACGGTTTTGGCCCAGTTTAGGGATCAGTAGTAAGGAAGCTGTGCTAATGAAGACTTCACTTCTATTAGATGTCCTCCATCTTCCCTGGAACTTGGGTATAATATGAGTATAAGGCACTCTGGATGTGCAGTCTGTCTGTCCTGCCCTGATGATGGCACCCAAAGCAAACTTGACTTTTGGCACCCCTGTGACCACGTGCCTTGCTTTGGGGTAAATACTTGCACAAGCATAATTGTAGTTACACTTATCATATTGCTACTCTGGAGTGATACAGAGGAGGATCTTGCTGTAATTGTTTTGGAAATATTTAGGAATTTCCTTTAAAAAGCTGCACAACAAGAGGTAATTTTCAAACCCCTTAATTTTTAAGTTGAAAGAACAGTTTATTTGGTGAAGACTGTAGAAAAATGTTAATTAGCCTTTCTTGAAACATTCCTAGATGGTTTTGAACTTACGTTGTTTTGCACTACAGTACATACCCAGACAAATCAACCATCTCAGGATAAAAAGGTCTGTGGTGTGTGCCAGTTAAGTTTGGATGGTGTAACATTAACCAGGCTCCTTGAATGAACTGTGCTTTTCAATTAAGAGAGCTCATTAGAGAGGAGAATGCAGAAGTGAGTACAATCTGAGTGATGTGGAGTAAACAGAGAACAATTACTCCTAATTTCACATAGCTCAAGAGGTGAGAATAAATGAGCCAGATTCAATGATTTTTTTTTTTCCTAAGGTACTTTTCAATAAAAGTAAAATGCTTCCATAGCTAAATTATGCTTCTATTTCACACAAGCATACTTTATCTGTGGAACTCATTACTGCAATATCTTCCTGTTGTTTAGGATATAAAAGAATTTTAAAAGTTGTTTGGCAAATTAATAGAGAAAAAGTATGCTGGGACTGTTAATCACAAAGATGCAGTTACAGTTTCTAGCTGAAGCAACTCCTAAATCACAGATTCCTGGAAGCCAGGAGATTATTGTGCAGGCAGAATCAGGGTATAATTTCCTGACCTTATAGTCTTTCCCTGAGCATCTGTTTTTGGTCAGAGTTAGAGGCAGCTTATTGGACTAAATTGGTATTTGGAGTGATGTAGTCCCCTTGCATGCTGTATGTGATGGAAATTTGGATGGGCTTTCTTGAGATCACTGCTCCTCTGTCTGCAATGCTTCCAAGCAGGTGACTGTTAGATGTAACTTCAATCTTCACACTTGGGGAAAAACCTGAATTAAACAGTGTGTTCAGTGCTGTGTTAAATTTTGATTAACTGGCTATTCATAACCATAATCTGTTAGGAACACAGATGGAGCTGACCTTTTGCAAGGCTCCACTACTGCTGCAAAGCTCCATTGTTTTATCACTTGTGAAATGATTGGATTATTGTGTGAAAATCTGGAGGATGTTATGATTTCAGTTTTGATTTCTGTTTTCTTAAATGTATGCCGCTTTTCCAAGGAGACCTTTTTGTTATCACCACATAAGCAGCCTGCTGACCTTTAGGCATTTTTTTTCTTTCTTTTCTTTTTTTTTAAACCCTTGCTTTTGATGCTTTCACTGCCTTCTGTTAAAACCTACGTCAGGGCTGATGGGGACAAACTGTATGTATCCATCCTTTCCCATTGTTTTCAGCTGCTGTTTGTCTAAGGAAAACACATCCTTGAGCTGGGAGTCTTCAAGGCTGCTGGTGGAATTGGAGCTGGAACGTTGCCAGTGTGGTTGTGTAGGTGTCCAACCTCTGCAGCCACCAGAGAGGACCTTCATGTGGGTAGGCTGGTCTTACAGGGAAGCCTCTTGGTGACAGTCTCTGATGGTCCTTAGTTAAAACTAATTATTTTACATGCTTGCTCCTGGTTTTTTTGGTTAGTGTACAGTGAGAGCTGGAGCAGAGTGACCCAGAGGGTGACTCTTCTGCCTGCCGTGGTGGGTGCCTGTTTCATATGTATTTACACAGATGCTCCTTCACTGACTTGTTTTCACTTTCCCACAAAAACAACTTGCTAAAATGCAAGCTAAATACTAACGTAGGTTTTGGGATCTTTATTTTGTTTTGTTGGCCTTTTGGGATGGGGGATAAAAAAAATGGGAGATCTTATTCATATCCTTCCTTTCTGGGAAGTACTTGTACCCTTGACAATTCTTCCTACCTACAGTTGTAGACTGTGAAGTAAATTTTGCTTTACTGGAAATTGTAGGTTTGGGGGAATCTCATTGTTTTGGAAATTCTTGGAATTGTATAGCTTTGCTGCCTTAAGATCTGAGAAAAGAGCTAATTTAGAAAGAAAAGATTTCTAATTTGTGTAACACTATAAATTAAGACACAGAAGCAGCTCTGTTGTCTTCTCAGGATTTATAAGGGTGTTCTTTCACCCTTCCCTCCCAAACAGATAAGCCCTGCTCTAAAAGTAAGTTCCTAGCCAGGATAGTATCTACATCTTCGTAATTTGAATATCTTTTAATGGAGTTGAAGGGAAAGGAGATGGTCAGGCTAATTTATTTGAGCAGGCATTTGTCTTTGTTGCCATTGATGAGGAGGTGGCGATGATCTGGCGATGTCAGCAAGGACGAGGCAGCCTCTCTCTTAGCTCATGTCATCGTGGCTATGAAATGTTTTATGAAAAGGCCTGACTCATTTGAGTTTAAGCGAGGAGGGATTACAGGGCTCAGTTCTTTGAAATTTTATTGGATACAGGTTTGCCTTGAAGTAAAGCATTATTGAACCTAATGGTTTTGACAATTTCAAATAAAAATATCCAAATGAATGAGTGTAACTCAGCTTCTTGTCGCTGCTTCCCTGGGTTTCAAGAGGAATTTTTTTTTTTCTTTTCTATTTTCCCTCATGGGAAACATCTGCAGAACCAAATGGCAAGTCATTAATGCTCATTCAATAGCAGGCTTTGTTCCCAGTTTCTTGTACTTGGAAACAATTAACTGTAGAGTTTTGTTTTGTCTTGTTTTTCTTTTTGAATGCAAACATCTAATTCCAGTTACATTTTCCAGTGGATTTTGTTGAAGTCCTGCTATTTGGGATTGCTTGTAATTATTTTACAATATATGCTTCCTACGCAAATTTGGATAGTGGGAATAGTGCTTTTGTGGTTGGGGTGTGATTTTTATTTTATTTTTAATGTGTAAGTCGCTGAATTTTGTTCAACTCTTTAAAACGACAATTTAAGATACAAGTCTCATTACAAGCTAAAGGAAGACATTTGTCTTCAGTTCAGGAAGGTTTCTGGTTTCTCACATCAACCAACCAACCTTGTTTGCCTCATAGTAGCATCTAGCAAAAAAATCTGGCCTTTGATACTAGGCAAAAGCAAGGTGAAGATCAAGCATTCATCTGCCTGGTTGTAAAAGTGGTTTGAACCAGAAAACCTCCAAATCTCTTTAGCTGACTGTGAGCAGTTTGAGTTTCAAGGCACTTGCCAAACTTGGTGACTCCTGCCCTTCTCTGCTAGACACAGGGAACTGGAATGATAGTAGCTCTTAAATCTGTTAATAAACATTACTACATCTTTAGACGTTTTTGTTGACAACTGCTGAAAAATTTTGCTTTTGAGCTTTATGTGACTTTAATCCACGAGCCAAAACAGGAGATTACATAATTATGACAGCTGAATTAACATACCTTTTAGTCAGTATTCACCAGAACTAAGCATCCATGATTAATAAACTCTGTGTGTTGTTGGTTAATTGTGGGCTAAGTGGTCATAATTTGTGCACTTAAGATTTACTTTGAGAACATGTGAATGGGGCATGATAATGACAAGTGTTGTGGTCAGCTTGATCTGTTCTAAACTATCCTGCCTGGAGCTGCGCATGAATGAAAGGAGAATTAAAACCAAAAATCCCTGCTGTGGTGGTAGCAGTGTACAAAGGAGCAGCCCGTGTGGTTGGGCAGCATGAGCAAGAAGCTGTAGATATGCTTAAGGGAAGGTATTTCAAGTTTAGCAAACTTTACCCCACCCTGCCTATGGCAAATTTACCCCAGATAAATCAAAACCAAATTGCTTTTTAAGAACTGTGTAATGTGTCTGCAGGTTTTCACAGAGCAGGTTTGTCACACAGAATCACTGAAGAGCTGAAAGTGAGTTTTAAATTGCTTCATCAGGTGTCAGCCTGGCTCAACTGTGCCAGTATTTGTGTTTTGGGGAGCTGTTATGATTAGGTCGCTTTCAGGAACCAGAATTAACACACCAGGCTATAGTTGAGGTTCTCTGAACTTCTGGGTCTCCTGAACAGGCTCCTTATTATTCATCCCAGCATGATATTCCTGTATTTTAATTTTTATCCGTTTTGTTCAACCTTAAAATAGTTACTGGAGTTGTAGTTTGTGGTTTTGTTGATAATGATGCCAGTATTTATGGACTTCAGCTTTAGTAAACCTACAGCCCAGAGTTAAGACTTTGGAAGTGCAAAGTGTAACTGCCAATGCACGTAAGTTAAATTTGCCAACTTTATCTGATCTCCTCAATGGGAAAATAATGCTGTAACAGAACCTGGAGACAAGTTCCTTATTTCTGGTGCCAGGAGACTGAGAACTCAGATGGTATAAGGAGAGATAAACCTCAAAGCTGGTTCTTTTCGGTGAGAAATGACTGGCATTTAGAGATGTGTGTTGGCATATGTTTAGTCTCTACAATTGGAAATAAAAATGTTTAAAGCAGTTAAAGGGGTCTTTAGGTTTATGCTGCCATTTGTGTGCTGAACATTTCTCTGTGATGACTTCAGGGGAGCAATGTGACTGACTTTAGTTGTATGCATTGGCTTCATATTTTAAGCACCAAACTGTTGTCCAGGATGAGACCTGCAAACATTTGCCTTCACCAAGAGCTTCTAAGAGCTTGCTTTGTATGTGGGTTTTCCAGTCTGCCTTCCAGCTTTCTCAGTGGAAAGGCAGTGATTTTTCTGCAAGGAGGCTTGTGGTTCTTGCAGAAAATGACGGCTATTTTCATTCAGGGCTATGTTACAACACCCCAACCTCCCTTTCCTTTAGGGGTGGTTGCCTTCAGCCTCCTGCCTTTGGTAATCAAAAGACTGCAAAAACACTGGGTCATTTCATCTACAGATACACCCAAATCAGGAGATGATTAAATGTGAAAGGACATTTAATCCCGCAGGTCAATACAGAGTTAAAGTCATCTCAGCTCTCCCGAAGAGCTCTGGGCCTTGCTTGTACCATGTTGCTGTTGGGAAGAGAAATATGCCCAAGTAAGCAAAAAACATGACTCACCAACATCTTAGTGCAGGTTTTTGTCTTGTTCAAGTTATCATCAGGCCATTTTTATGAATCAGAAGTGTTCTGTTTAGGTCAGTTTGGGAAATTTTTGTTAAATAAAGAATCATGCAGAGTTTTTAATAGATCTTTCCTCTCTAGTCACTGAGTTTTGAAAAGAGAGTGACAGTAATAGTAGTTATTTAGGGAGCAATCCTGGCACATGCAAAAGTAATTTGCATGTAGTTACGAACTTCTTTTATTTAAATATATTATTTAAGTGCTAGTTAAGGCACTGGTTGATTTGGCCTCCAGTGGAAATGAGTCTCCAGTTTCCTTCCTAGGTTTGTTTTCCCTGAGAGTTATGGAAAGGGAGGATCTATTTCTGTGCACCTCTTGTTGTAAAAATAAACCTTTTGTCAGAGGAGAGGGGAGCAGGGGCTTGAAGGAGAGAGTGAGGAGGAAGGAGATGCAGGGCTGGATTTCCACCGGAGCTGCTCCTTCAACAAGTGTCTCTGCCTCTCTCCTGGTTGTGTTCCTCATGCAAGCCCTGAAAAACTTAATTTCTTTTTTGAGCACTTCTTATCCTGCTCTTACTCTCCTTGTACCCACATCTCTCCTTCCTCTTGCTGCTCCTTGGTTTCCCTCTTTACCTGCTCCAGGTGCCACCATTTCCCACAGATCACCCAATGTGGTTGGGAATAATGAGACAAATTACAAAATAGACATATTCAATGGTGAAGAAATATCCCATTTGTTGGTGTGATCTCAGCATGCCACACATTGCATTCCAAGAGCAGGATCTGTCAGTCCAGGATCTCCCTTGGAGTCTGGTTTGAGGTGAACATCATCCCCTGTGGCACAGGGCTGCAGGAAACAGATCTTCGTGCATAAGTGTCCCTGGGGAGGTCTGATGCTCAGCAGGTGTGTTTGCACTCTAAAGATCATATTTGATTGTACCAGCTTGGTACAGTCCCATGAATTAGACTGAAAAGATTGAAAGGGCCTTCTGGCTTGCACAGGTACAATTACAAGCCACAATATTTTGAAGGAAACTGAAAAAGTGGAAGGAACTTGTGAAATATTTTTGTAAAAATACACCCAAACACTTCCTCCTTCATTTCCTCCACACATACTCATCATTTTTCTTCTGTTTTAGAATAGACAGAAGCAAAATGAAAGCAATACTTTCATAAGCTGGAGGCAGGTGCAGGTTTTTTTTTCTCAGTAACTTTCACTATCAGGTGCTATTTTAAGATGCTTGTAGCAGCTGGTCTTTCTGTTACTTCTCATAGTTCCTGTCTGCTCATAAATGTTGAGAAAAAAGCCCTCCAGATTGTGCAAAAGAGCTTCTAACGAGTTAAAGCGCCCTTGTTCCTCTCTTGTGTGATAAGTGGAGGAAGATGTGTGCTTGTTTCGTGTTTGTGAAAGATGAAGCTCATCACATTTGAGCCAATTAAAATTCAAAAAGTCAAGCATGAGATGTAAAAGCCCAGAGCCTAAAAATTCAGGGATCTGTAAAAAAGTCCAACCCCAAACAACAAACACCAAACCTAAAATAGAAAATAATACTTTAGATGTCTGTATTTTCTGCATGTAATAAACAGTCTTTTCTTAAGCTTTGTGTCTATCCTGGATGCTATTTGTGATCTGCAAGGACTGTAGGTCTCTTTCAACTCACATCAAGAAAATAAGGCTGGTTTCTTTTGGTTACCTTATTTCCACTGAAGCATATACAGTTGTTTCTCATGAAGCACTTGTACTAACTTGGCTGACAGCAACAGGTCAAATTTTTATTTTATTTTAGTTTAGCATCCTGCTGTGCCTTGCAAAGGAGTCTGTTACAACAGGGCAGTAGGAAGAGCAGGATCTGTATCCACAGACTGCTATCATTTGAAGCCCTACAGGGAAGCTTAAGCTCACATGCAATGGGAACATTTGGAAGCTGGCCAAGCCATGACCCTGCTTTAGCAGCAAATCACCTGTGCAATGAAAACGTTAGCTACCCCACAGCAGTGGGCTCCCTTTGATGCTTGTTAGTGCTAAAAATAATTCTAACACTGATTTCCCTGGGGTAATTAGCCTGTGCAGAATTAGACTGAGATGAGCCTTTTACTAGTGCCTAAGCAAATTGAACTTCAGGTATTTACCATATGCTGTAGGTAGAAAAGACTGTCTCAGTTTCTCAGTATTAAGATGTATGTGTCTAATTCAGATTCCTGTGTTATCTTCTGGGATCATATCCAGGGAGCAATGGCCTTGGGCCCATCTAGGTCAGCCTTTCAGGTTGGACTTGTTTTTTGCTGCAAAGGAAGTGCAACAGTGGCTTGAAGGTGTTGATAATGCAAGGGACATCCTGCCTCTGGTAAGGTGTTCTCTTTTCTTTTCAATATCATACATGAGTGTAACTAGTGCTGGGTTTGGAATGCTCCAGTGCAAACCGGTAATGCTGCACGAAGGGTTCCTTTATTTGGGTGATGTTCTCTTGGTGTCTCATAGTGCTTAGCATAAAGCTACTGCATTTCCTGATAAGGCGCTGAAATAAGTCTTTGCAAAGAAGGAAGTGTTGGTTTCTTTAGAAAAAGTCATTCCACTCTCAGTAATGATTTATATTTGACTGTGTTTGAGATACAATGATACTAAAAATCTGGAGTGCTTGGTATGATGTGTTACAGAAATAACCATGCAGCACACACAGTGCTTGTTCCACCAGCTGAGAGCTGTTTTCCTGATATTTTCCTCTGAGGGAGCAGTTGTTTAATTTACGACTCCTTGGGCCAGAGGGTGGAATTTATAGCTAAAAGATAAAACAAGGATTTGAAAAAGAAACCTCAGTCCCTTACTCCCCTGCTCACTTATCTCCTTTTAGATGTCAGCCCTGTTTCTCAGCACACTGAATTCAGAAATTACAAACCTAATGGGGTTATCCTCATATTAGAATTTTCCATAGCCAAATACTACATTGCACAGCAGAAGTGTACTTAGCTTTGCTTGTAATTCGTACAGTGTTTCATGTATTAGGTTTTAAGTCAGCGAATGTGCCACGCAGGCAGAGATTGGGGTGGTCCTATGCCAGAACAGCCAGAATCAATGGAGGTTTTACAGTGAGCAAGGTTCATTAGTTCCTTCTAATTTGAACTTATTTTAATATGCATTCAAGTGTGCATCATCTTCCTAACAACCTCTAATGCATATTAGTGTTTTCAACTGTGATGGATTTCAATGGTTATTACCATTCAATTGTAGCTGAAAACATACTGGCTGAATCAGACCTTGAGGGTGAGTGGCATGCACACTGACCCAGAGTTTTCACCTTAATTGGATAAACAAATTGAGTAGAAGGATTAATAGATTTATAGAAGCTGTAATAGTGGTGCTGTGGTGCTCAGTAGTGTTTTGATCATTTTGCTGGCTGTGAAGATGATGCTTAGAAGTATTAACAGGGAGTGTCTTGTGGTGCTTTAGTGAGCAACATGCACTTCTGGCTGTGCAGGGAATGGTTACATAGTGAAGAAAGACAACCTATTTCATAATTTCAAATGCATAAATCCATTTGGGTTGTTGAGTTTATTCGTTTAGTTATATTGGGCACTTTTCTGATGTTTTCAGAGTGTCTTGCAGTATTTCTCACTTGTGGCTTTGCTGGCTTCCTGCCAAGGCAGTAAGTGAAGTAGAATTGCAGAATGATTTCTCTAGGCTTTCAGTTGCATTTGAAATATCTCTTAGAGCCACCTGTTAGAACATCTAAAAAAGTAATTTAACTCTAAATATTATAACAATTTAAGGGAGTACATACGGAGTATTACAGTGAAAGAAACCAAAGCACATGAAAAAAATCCCAAGGACAATAGTGAGAAGATACTTAAGGGAGGATAAAATGCTAGAAATATTTATCAGTCACAGTGAGCTGTGACCAACTTTTGTGTCACTAATCCTTTCCTTCTTGCCCCAGTTGCTCCCAGAAGAGAAGACAACAAAAGAAAAGAATATAATAAAAATGACAGGTGCAATCGAAGTGGTCTCTCTGAAGGAAGACATTAAACTTATATGGATTCTTCTGAGCATTTGAGGTTCAACAGCATATTTAAAAAGAAGGCTGAAGAAGATAGACTAAAAAGAAATCTTTTTTCTTGCTACATAAAAACAAGGAACCATTCAATTAAAACCAACAAAGTTAAAATTGATAACAGGAAATGTTTCTCTTTGAGTGATTACTGTTTGCAGATTTTTGCTACAATGTGCCATTGAAAGGGGAAAGAATAAAGAGGCCAAGCTTAGACCAAGAATTTGGCAAAGTGCATTTTTGTCCCTGTGGTTGCTTAGGGAATATTTGGCAGTATGGTTGGCAATGAACTTCTGAGGCTGGGGAAGGAAGAGGGAAAACTTCTGGCCCATGGAGGATAAGGACTATGTGAACAACATGTTGGTACTGAGAACACACTTTGTACAAGCAAGAGGGAGTTTCTCTCTCTAAAATGATGTGTTTCTGTTGATGTTGCTCAGTATGGCGTGGTAGGGGGTATCCCAGTAATCCTGGCACCCCTGGCTCCAGCACTGTTCTGGAGTGGGTCTAGTCTCTGATCTTCCAGTGATCTCTTGGGAACAGATTTCTGATTATGGTGCTGTGTGTGTTTCTTCTGATTGAACCAGGGAAGTGAAAAAGGGCGAGTCTGCAGATGGCATCTGTCAGAGTGCATTTGCCCTTCAGACTATTTATTTACCTTTTTCTCAGATTAGAACAGACTGTGCATTTATTGTTAATTGTGTATCATAGCCATCGTTTGGGTTAATTTAATTGTAAATACAGTATTTATATAGAAGTTGTAGCTGCATCAGGAACGTGGATGGAAATGTTCAGAGGTAGAGCATGGCCCAAATTCTAGGCAATCCAGTGACCAAGGATGGGCTTGTTTCTTCTGTGGCCTCAGTTAGGCAATCTGGTGCTCTCTATGCAGCAAATACCATCAGTGTGTTGCCCCAGCATGGAAGCTGTGAAGTGTCAGGTTATTGTCTTGACCAAGACCCAGAAACTTTTCACCCAACGTTTTTCCCCTTTTTTTATTTTTCAAATTTTTTAAATTCCACTATGTTTCTGCCTTACTTAAGAATGACACTGCTAACTCTGGGTTATATGCAGGTGGGTCTCAGAGATGCAGTATGGTCCCTGCACCATCCTTACTGAATGGGCATTTCTGTTCAGCAACTGAGGCAAAGTAACTGTGGAAAAAAAGCATTTGACTTGGGGAAAGTAACTGGAAAAACCCACACGAAGAAGTCTGCTGCTAGGAAACAAAATCTCAAAGCAAACAAAATAAAAACAACAGTGGTGGGTCATCAAAATGAGAGTGCTGGAGAATAACAGGAAGGGACTAGGAAGCAGTAGGAGCCTTGAGAAGTGGATGTTGAGCTGGGCTCTGCCTTTATTTGCCATGTCTTTGCTCCAGCAGGTTTCTGTGTGTGTAGGTGAGCAAAGCAGAGAGCACTGGCAGCAGATGAGCTCCTTAAATGAGTCCCAACAGTGCGTTTCATAATGTTTTGTGTGAGTGTGTTTAGACTAATAACTTCTGTTGCTGGCATGTGATGGAGTTCTACCAGGGAGGCCTTGTCAAGATTTTATGCAAAGAGGGAAGTGACTCTCAGTTGATGAGAGCAAATTCAGTACAAGCTTGTGCAAGGCATCAGGTGCTGCTCTGGCATGGGCATCCCTCCTTCTCCAGTCAAATAGATTTGGTATTGATTTTTTTCCTCCCTTCATAAATCTGTTCATCTTGCACTTCACCCTGAGTTCAGTCAGAAAGACAGATGCACCATGCCTTTGTGTACATCAAATCTTCCTCTGAGGTTCAGAAAAACACTTTTTCAGAAGTTATTACTTCTCAGTGATGCCGTGAGTTCGTTTGTCCATGTGCACTTTGGTACAGTGACTGACTTCCAGAGATAGAAGTGAAAATATTGCCTTAAGCTGAAATGTCTATACTAACACACCTTCCTATTTGGGCAAAACTTATTATTGCCTTGTGAACGTGTGGAATGGCTGATACTATTTCTTATTAATATAAAGGCAGGGAGGAAAAGGTTGTGCTGCTTTAGTAATACCGAGAATTTTTTATAGAGCCACTCTGCAAGTGGGGTGAGGTTAGTCATGAAGTTATTTAAATAAGTTATTAAGTAACTAGCTATAAGACTCATCAAAATTAATGGTGTGAGAGTAGATTTCTTTGGAAGCAGACAGTGATTTCTCCGTCTGTATTCATCCAGCAGTTGTAGTTCTGTTGCCCGTTCCGGTGTTTTTCCTAGTGATCAGAAAAACAGTGGGATAAGTAAGTTTTTGTCAACTATGCAATAGTTAGGAGGTAAATATGCTGTGAGTTTTGAAGCAGCCATCATGTAGTTAATAGTTATGTATTTCTAAGGACATGGGTATAAACTAGAAACTTTGTGTGACTGCAAAGGAGTAAATCTACAGGTTTCATCAGCTTTTTTCTTACTGAGTTTTGATTATGATTTGACTACCTCTGCTTCACAGAACAAGGATGGTTGCTGAACTGTTAACCACAGAAGAGTCTGTTTGTGAGAATATTTCTGTGCACAGAGGTGTCCATTTGACTGCTCTCTTACGATGCAGATACAGTAAGTGATTCTGTTGTGGCTCATTTCTTCTTGTCCCTCCCAGATGTGTAAATGCTCAGTAGGAATTAACTCTTAGGTGAGTCCATCAGTAGGTTTTCAAAATCTGTAGGTGATCCAACCATCCATTTTTCTCCTCATTTTCACTCAGTTGTCTTCTTTATGAGGAAAACATTCTACAGCATCAACTTCCACTGACAGAGTGTTAATGTAAAAGGAGTGTTTTGGGGTCCCAGATGGGATTCCTCATATCCAATGTGCACTCTTCATCCTCAGCCACTTAGTTTGTGGAACTGTTTTTTGTGTGTGATTGTCCATTAACATGCCCTGTAAGAATCTATGTATCCTTGGAAATGGCCAACGAAACCCTCCGTAGCCTGGAAAAGTGTCAGCAGAAATGTCAGTGCCAGCTTTGCCAGCAGGTTTCATGTGGTCACATTCTCACGATTTAACTCCCATCAGTAAGTTTTGTACTGAAACAGTTTCCAGTTGGATAAATCTCAAGTTTTCACAAATCAGTACTTGGCAGAAGAAGAAATATAACGTCTCCTCTTAGCAATCCTGAAGTAGTGGGCAGACATTGCGTTTTTGTGTAGGAATAAATACTTGTTCTGGCTGTTTTTCTCCTAAATAATCAAACCTACCCACCAGATTGTATTTGAAAGCACTTACTAATGTGACATGCTCCGTTTTAACTGTTTAGAAAAATGACTGAAAGTTTTTAAGATGAGACAACATGAATCATAGTCTTGAGCGGCTGTTCACTTCTGTGATTGACTTGCTTTCTTCCTACGTTCCTTTTAGTCACGCTGGGAATCGCTGAAGCTGTTTTGTGCAGGAGGCATTGCTGAGATTCCCCTCGCAGCAATGGACTTGGATAAACCATCCGTATGGGGATCCCTGAAACAGAAAACTAGACCATTCCTGCAAAACCTGAGTGTGAGGAAAACAAAGAAGAGGTCCAGCAAAATGATGACGAGGACAGTCCACTCCTTGGACCGATGTCTGAGTGTGTCAGTGCCCGACATGCTGGAGGTGGAGACTTTTACAGAAGAAGAAATGACTTATTCAAGTGCTCAGATGCTGTCGAGCAGCTCCCCCAAAGGTTTTACCAGGTCTGTGATGTCCCTGAAAAGCAGGAGCGCTTCAGCGAGGGCGGTGGGAGAGGACTGGCCGTGGGTGCCACAGCAGGGGACACGGACAGAAGTGACAGTCACCCCCACAGATGCACAAGCTGCTGGCAGCCCCTTGTCCGAGGGGAAGGGGAAATCCAGCGACGACCTCGTTGAGCTGCTGCAGAGCAGCCGCCTGAGCGCCGCTCTGACGGACGACGGGGCAGAGGTGGGTGCTTGAGCATCAGCCAGGCTTAGTGGCCACCTTGGGCTCGTTGTGCTTCTCCTTACTTGTCTGGGTTGTAAAGGGATGGAGGGCTCAACCAAGGCCAGGTTGGATGGGGCTCTGAGCAACCTGGCCTAGTGGAAGGTGTCTCTGCCTGTGGCAGGGGGTTGGAACTGGATGATCTTTAAAGTCTTTTTCTTTCCAAACCGTTATGTGATGAGGGGGGTCTATTCGAGGAATGAATGAGGAATAAAAAGAAGCATAAACTTTGCATGATACATTATTCAAGACTAACTCAGCTATCCTTGCAGCTCAGTTCAGAGATGCAAAATGACCCTCCCTCATTTTTTATTTTTTTTTTTTAATTATTATTTTTTATTAGTATTATTTTTAAAGATACTTTAGATTTTTCAGATTTGTTGGAGTTGCATTCTTAAAGCAAAAGTTGTTGCAGCCCTCTGATCTCTGAAATATGGTGCTGATATATTTGCTTTTTAGATAATATAGTTTGCCAGGATTGTTACACAGCAAAATCAATTTATCATTCACCCACTTAAGACTGAGATGAAGGCAATAGGTGAAAGATGACTGTGAGCAAGGGGAAGACAGTGTCTGGAATTAACCAAAAAAAAGCATGTGATGGGGAACAGAACATATAGCATCATGCTCAGTACTGTCCTTTGGGCTATCTTGGTGATGATTTACAGGAGGTACAAAACCAGTATGTTCCCTCTGCATTCCCCATCTTGTTCCTCTTCCCTTTCCCCTCACCTATGTGGTCAGTATTTGCATGTCTTGGCATAATTTCCCATGCATAGAGGATCAAAGGCCAATATGCTCCAAAACATGACATGAAACTAATTCCTGTCTGACCCGAGCAAATCCTGTATCCTGTGGAGCTGCACGATGGGTTCAGAATATAAGACAGCAGGTGAAGATTGGGGCTGCATGAAACACTTCAGGCAAAATTTGTTTTATTTGTATTTTGAGGTAGTTTGTGTCCCCCTGTTGAGTTCTCACTGGGAAGCTTAGATTTTTTGGGGCCTTCTCCACAATACCAAGTTGTTGCAGTTATGGTGGCTGGTTTCCTTAGTCATTCTATACTCAAAAACGGCAACCAGGCGTTATGTCTTAAGGTCTTCCTTTGGGAGTGGAGATTTCACAGGTTGATTTTCTGACTGCACTGTTCAAAATGATGGTTAGTGCTGCACTGGGGAAAATGGTCCTTTCTGATACAAGCTGCTTGTTCTTCATCTCTGTGGGTTCGTACCAAATCAGTGTTGGCTCCTGGTCTGTTGTGATGCAAAGTGTCAGGGTTGTAGTTACTGACCATCTCTTGCAGTTCAATGTTGCTAAATTGTTTACACATTGGCTTCATCTTAGTGCAGTGTACCATTATTCAGAGGGCTACATTAAAAAAAAAAAAAAAAAGGCTGAAATGGTATGTTGCCTTGGTTCTGTGCTCAAATTTGGCTCAAAACAATGAGTATATGGCAAATACATGGAGACTCATTATTTTGGGAGTTGTTCCACATAGTTTTAATGACAGCAGAAGTTTTTTCCTGCTGTTGTAAGCCAGAAACCCTAATCTAAAATCTACCACAGCGCACCAAAGTTAATACTAAATCCTGATTTGATTTTGGACAAACTGAGTGGGCAAGGAGAATGAAGTACCTGTGTAGTGATGAAATAGCTTAACTTCAAGCTAAGTTTCCTCCAGATGGACAGCCTGAGTCTGGCTTATTTTTTGCAGCATTTAAATCTCTCCCTAAATATGTATTGCTATCTGTGCAAATCATTAGTATTTACTCTTATGGCAAATAATTTCACTATGTAAATATCCTTCCTTCCCGTAATCTGTCTGCAATGCAACTTTTAAAGGCAGAAAGATCCTTTTCCTCAAAAATACATAGGAGAGAGTGAAAAAAAGGAAATTAGAAATGGATAAGAAATATTGGGCAAATTTAATTACATAGAATCCAATTCAATAGTGAAAGGTGTCCCTGTCCATGACAGGGAGGTTGGAACTGGATGATCTTTAAGGTCCCTTCCAACCTAAACCATTCTGTGAAAACCTTAATGTTCAGCTTTTCTTGTACTTACTTGAACAGCTACAGGTTTTGTGCTATTTGTGCTCTGTATGTTTTGGGTGGTAACAGTTTGTTGCAGAGGTTGTTGGTCTCTGAATACTGGGTGGTATTGCTGTGAGGAGCACGACAGGGGTTCAAAGAACAAGTATTGTTCTCTTGTGAGCATCACTCACAGCTCAGGGAGGTAAATCAGAAGGAAGGCAGATCCCTGGAACAAAACAAACTAAAAAAAACAGAGGGAAAATATAGGTTGAGCTTTTTTCCCCCTTGAGTTGCTTGTCACGTGCCACCTACTCATTTCCTGGTTGTCTTTGGCCACCCAATATCGTGAGATGCTTTCCGAGCTTCATGCGTGACATCAGTGTGGGCTTGTGGTTTTCACATTCATCTGAGCTCTCAGCACAGAGCTGGTGGTGCTCAGCGTGTGCCAGCTTCAGCAAATGCTCTTGCAACAGGAACCAGTTTTCCATTTGTCAAGAGATTTACTTTCTGCTCTCCACTGCACCCCGGCTGGGCGAATCTGAGGGGTGAAGAGGCAAGTGGAGCTGCACTGAATCCCTCCCTGCTTGATTCAGGTTGTAAAGGGCTCCAGGAATGTCACTTTTCTTTTTTTTCCTTTGGGTTCTGTCCATGGCCACATGTCATTGCTGAGGTGTTCTGATACCCCTTTGTCTTTCTTGCCAACACTTTGCAGTGAGTCACTGGCAATGCACAGTCTTGTCCTGTTGCTGATGCACTCAGTGCCCTTGTATTTTGAATCATTCTTCTGCAGAAAACAAGAGGAGGCAGAGTGTTTAAATCTTGTCAGGAGGAACATCTGATTTTATGTGTATGTATATTCATACATAGGCTCTTGCTTGCTCTGTTTTCACACAGGTACATTTGGGATTATGGCCCCCTTGGATGTGTCCACTTTTGTTTAAAGTTGAGAAACGTAACGTCACTGTAGTTTGATAAAAATCAAGAGTTCAGGACCAACTTTTCATGAAGACTTTTATCTATGTTCAGTGATCTTGTTTCAGTTAGCTACCTAGAATGAGAGTAATTTACATTATGAGGAGCTAAAATGAAATAAAGCAGGCTTTTTTAGTTAAGATTATAATTGTTTTCAATATCTGTGGATGTAATGAAAGTAAACAAAAAGCAGAATAAAGACAAAATCATAACTTTGAGGGTAATTTTTTTATTGTAAATTATATCAAGCTAGCTAAGACAGTACTTTTTCAATTATTATAATTTCAATGCAGTTCTTTGATCTTGTATTTCTGCCATGTAAAACAAACTTTAAAGAGAAACCATTATCAATGCCAGTGATGGTGCCTGAAGGAGGTTCCTGTGAAGCCAGAGACTCCAAGAAACACTTAGTTTAATGCACACAAGTGAGATTTTATGCATACTAGTCAGAAAACTCAAAGTTAGGGTTCCCCTAGCAGCTGTAACTCAGCTCTGTTGTGTGAGAAAATCCTGCTGCTGCTCTTTATGATGATAATTTTTCCACTTTTAATGTGTTTTTGCAAGGTGGCCAAGTTACAATTACTGTGGGAACCATAATGTTAAATTTTGTCTGTCATGCAAGGGAAATTTCACTTGCAATGCTGGATTACTGTACTTCCTGATACATAATATATGTATTTGGGGGGAGGAGGAGGAGGAGAATTACACAAAGGGTATTTATATTTATTTCAGCATGTCAATATATCTAAGATTTATGTACTTTGGTGCAGGAACTGGCCCTTTTTTTAATGTTTCTATAGAGCTCCCCACAATGCCTCTCTCATCTGAGAGGTTTGGATGTTACCACACTGCACATAATAACAGTTTCACATGAGGATCGAATTCCACCTTGTGTGCATTTCTGTAGACTGAGGTTATTCTCAGCATAAATCTTTGTATTTGAATGGGCTGTGAGTGCCCTGCATTAGACCAGAAGAGTTGCCCAGGCACGTAGGTCCTCTTCAGCTTAAATGAAGATCATAGGCTGTCTTAGCTGTCAAAATAGCATCAGAGGTGTCTTGACTGATGAGTCCTTTCTGTCTGTCTAGCCTAGATGTCGTGCCACTGTAGCCTCAAGATTTTTTGATGACTCTGTATTTAGGAAGAAATGTTTGACTTCCTCTCCTATGCTGGGCACTAGATAAAAATCCTTTGAGTCTTTTAGTTAGTGCAGAAAGCAGGGGGAAGTACATGTGCAAAGTGTTCTCTTGTGCTGTGGTTTAACACAGCAGTCAGCTAAACGTGACACAGCTTCTCGCTTTCTCCCCCCTCACTTAAAGCATCATCCTCCATCCAGGAGTGTACTGGGGAGAGAATCAGGGAAAACAAAGGTAAAATTGGTGGGTTGAGATAGAGACAGGAAAGGACAGAAAGGGAAGAGAGAAAACTTCTAAAAGATGATACAATTAAAATATTCAAAACGAGTGATACACAATGCCGTTGCTTATCACCTGCTAACTGATGCCTAGGCAGATCCTGAGCAATGGTCCCTGTCCAGCAAAACCTGAAACATCAGGGTGTTATTAACTCATCCTAAATCTAAAACTCAACACTGTACCAACTATTAGGAGGAAAATTAACTCTATTCCAGCCAAGACCAGGGAACCTTTCATTTTGAACATTTCTTTTTAACTTCTCCCTCGAGCTTTTTTTATTTTTACCCCCAAAAACCCAAAACAAAAAAGCCCCAAGAAAACCACCAAAAAAGCTTTTCCTGGAACTTGCCAGCAGAAATTGTAGTCAACTGAGATCAGCCAGTCACCAGATGCAATAACCTTCAAGTGTCAGGAGAGTTTGTGGTAAGAACCTTCATCACTTGCTGCTGGGGAGCAGAAGAATTTATTCCAATAGCTGGAAGCAAACACTTATTTTCTTGGATTAAACTCAAGACACTAAGTGCAGTTACTGCAAAACAGGAAAAAGAAATATATATTTTAATTGTCAAGAGAAGGTTCTATAAGCAGAAGTAAAATAATTTCACCCATTACACACATGTAGGAGTAATTTCTTGACTGATACTAGGAGAATTTTTTTTTCCTGTACAACTGTTGTCTAATTCATTGTATCTTTTATTTTATAGTACCCATGTGGAGAAGTGGATTTTGACTCTTCCCTATCATCTCAAAATTTTGATGACCAAATGGTAAGTCATGGAATCCTAAAGCATTTTGAAACTTGCTCAGAAGGACACTTTATTTTAGCTTCACAATTTCTGCCTTTTATATATTACAAAACCAAGCAGGTGAAGAAAGCTTTGTGTAGTTGTGGGTTTTTTGTTGTTGGTCGTTTGTGTGGATTTTTTAGTGGTGGTTTTGTTTTTTGTCGTTGTTTGGGTTTTTTAGTAGTTCAAAGCAGTTGCTGATGTTTTAAATAGGCCCAAATAGTCTAGTTTTTGTTAAAGTATTATATAATATCTATATTGTATTGGTAAAATGAAAACACCAGTATAAATACTCAACCAACAGTCTAGGATTAAACTGGATTATAATAAAGCCAGCAAATAACACAGCTGTAGGGCTTGACAGACAACAAAAACTGTTTTAGACCAGTGTGAAAAAACATTGGCAGTTTTGAAATGTTACTCTGGTGTAAAGCATATTTGCCTATTCTGGATGAAATTCTCTACCTTTGCCCTCTGATAACCTCTCAAGTGCTGTCCAGAGGCTGTTTTCACCAAAGGATGCTGTTGCTGCTGAGATGTGCAAACCTGGCAACATCTCTGATGACCAAGGGTCCTCTCGAGTTGGCTTCTGCAAAACCTCATAACTAGCATTGCCTACTGCTGGGTTTCCCTCTTAGGCTGTATAAAGAAATGCTGTCTTAGTAGATGCATGAGATGTGTACTTCCTCATGGGGCTATCAGGTGAGCAGAAGTGACTTGATGATCCTTTTGGGTCTCTTCCAACTTGAGATATTCTATGAATTCGCAAGAAACAGCTAGGGAAAAAAAATCATGCAGTAAACTGATAGGACTTAGAAAAACTGCATGCATCTGGGATTAGTATCACCACTCATTTTCAGGTATAACCCTCCTTGTGCTACCCCTTGTTTTGTAGAGCATACTCAGTGCTGACACTGAACTACTTGCATAGTGAAGTAAAGCCTAGGAAAGAATTTATTTTTTTTTAATTTGGGTGTTTTGTTTTTTTTTTTTCTTCCCCCCCTTTCTGTAAAAGATTGCCCTAAGGAAAGACGAGACCTTCTCTGCAGTACAGAGAGCACACCTGCCTCATTCATGGTCTGCTTCAGGAGCTGTGTGGTGGTGACTGATTTCTTTGTTCTCATTAGGCTGTGGAGGAGGCAAACGACTGCTTGAGTGACCTGCCCAGCCCCTTTGCCTACCTGCTGACCATCCACCTGAAGGAAGGGCGGAACCTGGTTATCAGAGACCGCTGTGGTGAGCCCCACCTTTCAGCTGTTTTCCTTTGAAATTCACACAGCCCTCCTTTCACTGATTTTCAGATTGGCAGCTTGTGTGCTTCTTTTCTTATTTCCAATGCAATAAGTCATTGGCTTGTATCTCTTGTTCAGGTCAGAGCCCTCAGCAGTTTGGTTTATCCACCTTAGATACACAGGGGAGGGAGTTGCCCTCTCCTTGCTGCTCCTCGGGTGTGATCATGCAGCTGCAAAGCACCTTCTTGGCTGCACTAAGCACTTGTACACCTATTTAGGAACTGCAAGGCAGTCTATTTGAGCTTTAAAAAAAATAAGCTAAAGAATATTTGGAGACTTAGTAAATGATGGAGCTGTTCTAGGAGTGCTGTTGGGGTTATCTGCAAAGAGGTTAATAAAGAGAGAACCACAGGAGCGAGGCTGTAAGCCAACAGTCCTCTCTAGTCTGGGGTGTGAATGCATGATGACAACATGGTAACCTCAAACCCAGCCCCAAATGACGTATCAAATAAATTACAAAAGATTTGGGGAATTCCTGGGAAAACTATGTGGAAGTGCCTGCTGTTAACCTGGCTCTTCCTCAGGCTGTTGCGCCAGGGAGTGCAAGTGCTTGTAAGCAGCCAGTTGGAAGTTTCTCTGCTTGCAGTGGAGGGAAGAACTGTCCTGGCAGAGGTTTTGCAGAGGTTCTCCAAACCTGTCAGAGAACTCTTTCTTATGCCCAAACTTTTATTTCATTTTTTTTCCCTGCATGTGGAAACAGTTCTGATACTTTTCATGTTGCAAAATGTCTGAGCAGTTTCTTTTGAGAAGAAGCCATAGAGTTTATTCATCCAGGCATAAGGAAAACAAGCTTGCACAGTCTAAAGGCCTGTGAAAGTTTGCACCTGGAGGGACCTGTCTGATTTAGAAACATTCTCACATGGGGTGCGTTTTGGGATTTTTATTATTTAGTATCTCAGTTAACTTTTTCCACGCTGGTTTTTCATGTCTTCATGGAACAGTAACTTTTGGCCAAGTGTTTTCTTGTTTTTCCTTCCATTTCTTTGAAGGAGTGAATGAGTAATTAGATTAAGATCTTTACTAGTTATACAGAATCCTGTATTTCGTAACTGTGCAACAGTTGATCAGATTTACTAGGAAGCTGCACAAGCCAGGACCCATCCAACAGCTCATATAAAAAAGACACTAGAAATGAGCAACTCCAGTAGAGGAGTATTTCTAGAGAAGACAGAGCATTCTTTGCTTTAGTCTGTGTTTTGTTGTGTAAGAAAGCAAATGCTTCCCTTAGTGAAGCAGTGCAAAAAAAAACCCCCCAAACACCACAGTTTGATGAGTCTCTCTTGTTTTGTGGCCAATGACCACTCATTCAGTAAACTGAGTATGCAAGGTGATACACAATCCAATAAAATTCCTGCTTTTTATTACACAGGCAGTGAAAGGGGAGAAAGTGCTGACTTCACGATTACTCTTCAAACTCCTGTGCTGCAGTGGTGGCACCTTAACACTGCTGATGCCCTGGTGCACATCTTTATAGGTCTCTGCTGTTGTACTGGTTATGTAGCACCTTTGTGTGACACTCAGGCTTGATTTAGAACCACTGTGCTTTTTCAACATGCTTTCAAAAGTGGGAAGTTGTCAGCTTTGCTCATCTCTCCAGTGTAAGAAAACCACAGAGCCTGTGGGCTGGGAGAGTGTGACTTCCCTCCTCTGTCCCCACCCTGATGCTGGATACAGCTGCTGTGCTGGGTTATCAGTGTCCTCTGAATAATCTGAATACAGGAACACATTGTCCACGGCCACTGTGTCCTATGAATCAGATTGTGGCTTGGGCTGAAGGCCAAGTCATTCTCTTTCACATTTTGGGAACAGCAACCCCCTAGTGCAAACCCAGCAGGGCTGCCTGACACAGGTGGGAAAGGGCTCAGACCCTCCTCTCTGTTGTTTTCCTTCTGCAGAGAGGTGCCAGGGCTCTCCAATGTGTAAAGCTTTGATGATCCTCGTGGATTTCTTCCAACTCAGGATATTCTATGAAAGCTGAATTGCTGGTCCTGTGTTTTAAGCCCTCCTCTGGTCAGCCTTCTGTGAGCAACTTCAAAAAAGCTCTGGTTAGGTGGGAGTGGTGGCAGAGAGTCAAGAGTTTCTAGGCAGGAGTAGCAATGTCCTGTTTTTATTCAAATAGAATTCAAATAAAGTCATGCTTTGTGGTCATTGATGGAAATGAACTCCAAATACTGCATGAAGTGTTCACTAGATTAAACAGCAAAATATTCACATGTCAGTTACAGACTGAGTGAAGAGTTTATGCCAGCATCTCTAACCTCAATCAGGTTTAACCTAAGTTTTAGAGTTTTCCTGAATCTTAATATTCAGTTATTACTTTATTAGCAATTTCTCTGGGAAAAAAAAAACCTCAAAGCAAGCATCAATCCCATACCTTTTTTGGTTTTGGTGGGGGAGTGGGGGAAGTTCTGTACTGAAAGATAAAGAAAATGATATGTAAATATTTTGTCCCACCTTTGTCTCATGTTTGCGCTTTCCCCCTTTATTTTATCTTACAACAGTTTAAATAGCTCTGAAGGGAAGCAGCCCCACAGCATGGGTGGGTGATGCCCTCTCCTGGCAGATGAGTAAAGTCTCTTGTACCACTGTCTGTTTCTGCCTCTCCTTTATCCCAATGTAAAAAGAATTTATCTGAGTGTGTATCTGAAAATAAATCTAAGGTGTATAACGCAGGAGAAATATTTCTGCCATTGGAAATAGCTGTTGCTGAAAACTCCTGTCTCTCCTCAGCAAATGCGCAGAGTTCTCACTGAATTTACTCATTATATGTCTCAGTTATAAACTGGGAATTAATTATGCTCAGTTAATTATGAGTAAAGGAGAACAGGAGTTCTGCTGCTAATTGAAGACTGTAAGACTGACATGTGACTTCACTTTTCCTCAACCTTCCATGTATTTTCCAGGTTTTTTGACTTGCTGTGTATTCCTCTTTCCAGGTTATGTTCCTTTTGGTGTAATTTAAATTCCTCCTTCACTTTACCATTTTTTTTAATTACCTTTTTCTCTCCCATTCATAGTATTAATCCTGTTAACATCTGCTCTTTCCTATTTTTCTCTTCACCATTTGCCTCTCGCATTGTTTTTTGTTTGTCTTGCCTCTCTAGTCCCTGACTTTCTGTAGCTCCCCTCCCTGTGCCTGGCTCAGCTGCAGGTGCTTCCTGGTGCTTCTTCTGAAGTACATAAGCAATACAGAAGAAAAGAAAATTGTATTTTCATTGTTTTCTTCCCCTCTTTTATGTGTTTTTTGAACTGCAAATGAAAGGAAGAGCCTCCATACAGCAACACCCAATATATACCCCAGCCAAGGAAGACAAATGCTGTTAGAGCAGGATCTTGGTTCTGCTGCAAAGTGGGGAAGCTCTGAAAAATCCCTCTTTGGCTCAGAACTCTATGTCCCCCCTAAAGGTGCAGGATGAGGAAGGTGTTACCTGTTGGTCTTCAGATGATTTAATTGCTTACAGTCTAACCCAGTCATACACATTAGAAACTGTCTAAGCAGACTGTAAGGTGTGCTTGGCAAGTCACCTCTGTGTACCTTTGGTGCCTGATGTGAGGCAGTGTACGGGTCCTCTGTTTATAGTTCTTGTAATTGATGAACCAAACACTGAAGGTCATGGATCTGTGTGTGTACATACATAGCACCAAAAGCGTAATTTTTATGTACTTTTTATAGTGTTAATATTACTAGATGGCATGAAGCAGCTCAGTGATGGTAAGGAGTTTGTGTCTATGTAGTTTAATACTGTAAGTAGTAAGAAAACGGAAATGTATTTTTTTATTTAAAGACCTTTGGAGAAAAGCAGTAGTTTTGCAGAACAGAGAGGTAATTATTTTATTTGGCTTAAGAAAAATAAATCACTGGTGCTATCAGTGTTTCCATCTTGTTGCACCTTTAGTGATTTTATGGCCTCCTTGACCCTTTTTTGTGAAGCACACAAGTTCGTGCTTTGAACTGGGAGAGGCTGGAGCCTGTTTCTGCCTGCTGGTTCACTTGCACAGGGCTGGGTTGATGGCTCATGATCGGCTAATGAAATCTGAAAGGTCCTGCTCCCTTTTGGCTCTGAGATGCTCTGACTGTGCACATTGCTGCCTGTACCAGTCACCTTTGCACAGCAGTGACACTGTGACAGTGATGCCACAGCTGCAAGGAAGTGTTGCCTTCCTTCAGGTGACAAACAGCAGGCTCTGCTGCTGCGAGAATAAGCAGAAATTGGGTTTTGAGTGTCTGTAAGGGTAAGAAGTCCCTCCTGTTTCCAAATCCTGTACGTTCAAAGTTTGAGTATGTTTTTCATCTGTTAAATGCTGTGGTTACAAGAAATACAGTTCTCTGATGTGATGTCAGCTGGTGACTGGCCCCCCATCCCCCTCCTTTAACCACATTGTTCCAGCCTGAACTTTGTGTGTCCCTTTTCCACATGGGTTTGTGTTTTGTAGATTTATTTTTTTAACAGGACCTTTGTGCCTCATGTCTCTTTCTTTCAGGTTTCATTTGTTTCCTGTTGCTGCACTTTGATTTTTCTTTCATTTCTTTGCAAGGCAGCTGAACACGTGAAGGGAGCAAGGTGGGGTGCAGTAGTACAGAAGATGTCATTGTCTTGATGGGTACATCCTGCTTTCCCTGTCCAGAGCACATCATCATCTGCTCTCACATCTAACAGCCCCTACTGCCAGAGAGTCCCAGTGGGTTCCTGGAGCTGGTAGAGAGGCTGTGCTGCTTGGGCAACTGGCACCACTCAGAACTGTTCCAGAGCTCAGTCTCCTAAGGACAAAGTAAAATGAAAGAAAGGGAATAGGATAACACACCCTTCTAACTTTATGCAGCAGCTCACCATTTATAGCTTTGGGCTATCCAAAGACTGGACTTTGATGATCCCTGTGGGTCCCTTCTAAATCAGGATATTCTGTGATTCACTCTCTGGGTCCATGCTGATACCGGGGTGCCAAAGGAATGGATGTGTGTGTGCTGTGCTGGGTATTTGTCAGCTTAGAGCAAGTAATTGTTTGCAAAGCAAATGCACACAGCAATTAGGCTGAATCAGTCTCTGCAAACACGCTGATTAATTTAGACTTTCTCTGTTTTCAGGATATCTGCAATTAGATCATTAGGCTTTCAGATTTATTAATTATTGAGATGTATTAGGCAACTTTTCACACTTTTTTTTGAAAGGCATAATCGTGGCTAATTTACAACTGCTGAGAATTTAAATCGTGCTGAGGACTTATTTTGGTTTTCTAGATGCTGTGTAGATCTGCATACAAGGGCTTGTGCTGGAAGTGTTTGTGCCAAGGCCGGTTTCTGGAAGTGCAATGTGTGTGGTTGAACTTTGCCCTTATGCAGCGATCCCTGGGAATATCCCTCCTGGACTGGACAAGGGGAAGGAATGCACAGAGATAGGAACATTGGGAAAATAACCAGAGTTCCAAAAATCCAATTTATGTGTGTACCCACCCTTGGTAAATTATTGTTAAATTAGGAAATAGAGGAATGGCAGCATAGAAAGAGACTATGTAGGGCCCAGGGAATACCTTATGAGTCTTTATTTGTAGGAATTGCAATTCAGGTAACAGGTTTCTGAAACTGTAATAGCTCTATCAACCATCCCCTCTTTGGAGATACCTGTCTGCATTAACAGCTCACACTGCATCTTTCTGGGACCCTGTAAGGAGATTTTATTAGCTCAAAGACTTAGGAAAGAAGAAAGTCTGAGTTGGAGTTGTTCATCCTGGAGAAGGGAAGTCTCCAGGGAGACCTTAGAGCCCCTTCCAGTGCTTGAAAGAGTTACGAGGGAACTGAAGAGGGACTTTTTTCAAGGACTTGTTGTGACAGAACGAGGATGAATGGCTTTAACCTTAGAGTTTATGGTTAGATTAGATATTAAGATGAAATTCTGTACTGTGAGGGTGATGAGGCCCTGGCACATACTGCCCAGAGAAACAGTGGCTGCCCCATCTCTGGAAGTATCCAAGGTTGGATGGGATTTGGAGCAACCTGGGCTAGTGGAAGGTGTCCTTGCCTGTAGCAGAGAGTGGGATGGGATGATCTTTAAGGTCCCTTCCAACCCAAACCATTTTGTGATAAGGTGCTACAGAAGTTTCTCAGTGATGTAAATTTACCTTCTGTGCTGTCCTTGTGCCCTCCTGTGTATTCATCCCAGAGTCCTGACTGGGAATACAGTGTTTAGCTTTTACAATAAATAATTCTGTTCTTTGTCATGTGTCCTAACATATGTCCCATGCCATTTTGGTAGGGTTTTCAGAAGATTTTTCTCATTTCCTTTACTATATTTTTTAAAAATGGTGTTTCTGAAGTTTCTTCAATAGAAGCTCCTATATCTGCATTTTTCATTCTATTAATGTTCAGTTCAGGCATTTTCCACCCCCTCCTTTATTCCCCCATCAACACGTTTGCACACTTTTTTCACACATCTCTGGTCTTTTTGATTTATTGCGTTTTGTTGTGGTGGGGTTTGTGTGTTTTGTTTGGTTTGTGGTTTTATTTTATTTTTGTTTTGCTTGTTGGTTTATTTCCCCTTGGAACCTATCGGTGCTGCTTGTTTCCAAGCAATGTTTCATTTCCATCTGGCCATGTAAAACTAGCTGGGCACAAAACTTTCCAAAATTACCTGAATTTCCTGCCAGCAGAATGCTTTTGTCTATTTCCCCTTTAAGTCTTGATCTGGGCTATTTCACTACAAGAAATATAGTAGTTTTCCACTTAAAATGAAAAATGTGTGTTCCATTTTGAAATGTCTTTTACTCCTTGTCGTAAATAACTCTAGTAATTCTATTTCTAGGAAGATTTTCAGATATTTATTCTTTACATGCATATAAAATAAATCTTTAATTTCCTCCTTCAGAGTAAAATATAGTTTTTTAACCAAAACTTAAGATGGTTTAGGTTATATTTCACACTGTTCTTTGATTTTTCAGGATTTTAAGGCAACTTGGTGGTAATTCTTACTTATTTATGGAACAAGACTTGTTTCATATACTGTATTTCCAGTAAGTTTGCTCCTATAAAACAGTGTGTTGCTTGAAATTATATTGGGTTTTTTGGGCTAATTACAAAGCAACGATGTAGCAGCGTGAAGCAGGCAGTGTGATCCATCTCTCGGTAGCTGCTAGAGGGCAGCAGTACCCATTTAAAAACACCATTAACAGTTTCTTGGGCTACTGAATCCTCTCTTGCTCTGTCCCAGCAACTTTTTGCTCACTGAAGCTTTCTCGTGTTTTAGGTGATGTGTGGTCTGCCTGCCCTCGGTGCTTTTGAGTGTTAGTGGAAGAAAACAGAAATGAAATAGATATTATGTAAAGGAATTCCAAGGGGGCATCACTGTCAAGATAAATGTTCTTTCTCCAATGAGGAAACAGTCAGATGATGGAATGATTTTTATATTTTTTAGAGGTATTTTTTTTAACTCTTACTGGCTTTTACTTTGGGATTTTGTATATATTTTACTCTGTGTGAACCTTCTTGCCCTTGCACAATACTCAAAGCATCACACCTTGTATTTCCAACCAGAGAAGTGTTTCTGGGGGCAAAATTCTCAACTGATTTCAAGAATGATCCATTCCCTGGTTGACATTGTTACACCTGATGTGACTGAGATGAGAGATGAGAAGCTTCAGACCCTGCATTCAGAAGAGCCTGGGTGCATGTGCTTACAAGTTGTTGATTCAGTTGCTTTCACTAGGAAATGGCTGCTAAAAAGCTATTTTTTTTGTTGTTGTTGTTAATTGGTCTGGCTTCTGCAGAAAATTGCCCATTTCTGTCACACTTAAAAGACGATTATAAACAAAAATCCTTTTTTAGACTGGTTCATCCCTAAAATCACTCAGCGCTTTTCTAAAGAAGTTATGTTTTCCTGCATAGATTGTCGATTGTCTCTAATAAACAGCTCTTAATAGATCCAGACATCTTTCTGAGCTGGAATCCAGGAGGCTTCAAGCCTCGAATTCAAATGCAGTCAATAATTTGCGGTCTGTGCCGTTCATCTCATCACGACCGCCTTGTCCCCCTGGCTTATTTCTCATTCCCTGCCTCCCTGGTTCGCTCACCGGCTGCGATCCGGGGCGTCTTAAAGAAACCCAGCCACACTCGCAGTGGCGCAGGGAGCTCTGCCAGCGTCTTGGGAGCCACTTTGGGAGGCCCCCCAAGGGGTCGCGGTGCCGTCCCCACTCCCAGCATCTCTCCCCTGGCCATCCAGGTTCCCCCGCGACCCCGGTGCGCTCCAGCTGTGGAGGGGACAGTCCAGCTGTCGGCTGGCTCTGGCTCCGGGGTGTCATCCCGTCGTCTGTGTGGAGCAGGAGCCGCTCTCCCGACCCCTCTCCCCGCCCGCCTAGTTGAGATGTTTCCCCTCTGACAGCCAGACAGGCGAGCTCTGCCGAGCCCCNGCCCCCTGCCGTCCCCCCCCCCCCCGCCCCTCCACAATTATTTTCCCTCACAATTAACACCGGTGCTAACTTGACACCTTTCCCTTGTTTGGCTTTTGTAAACCATCATCCCTTTCTCCGTTAATTCCCGGCATTAATATTTTCTTTCGCCCGAGCGCCGCCGCTCACCCGTGAAACAGTGTGAACATTATGTGCCTGTCAAGATAGCGAGGGATTACCCAGGCTGCCTTGCTGGAGTAAGTGACACCACTGAGGCCCCGCTTTGAGATGTTTATTTTGAGAGTAAGCTGACAAGCATGAAGGCCTGATCCCAGAGTGGCAATCTTATTTAATTAAAGGCCTCTTTTTATTATAGCTTTTCCCCCAACCCCATTTTTTTTTTTTTTTTTTG
>VXAU01002736.1:2940501-2970028 GCA_013399695.1 Formicarius rufipectus
TATACAATGTATATTTTTATATAAATTTTTATTCAACTATATATTCCTTTTTATGTCCATATATATGCTCCTATATATAAATATACGTAAATATAAAGGTAGAATTTATTTTAAAAAAATAGAATGATTGTTAGAGCCTGGCTCACTGAGCAGTGCTGGGCAGCCCTTCTCCCCCTTTGATTTTCCTTTACTGTATTACAGCCTGGAAATCTTTCAGGCCAATAATGCAATTGGGATGCTTACTTAGGTATAGTCGTCTTGCTTTCCAACCTCGGAGAAAGGGCTTGGAGTCTTTTACTTGTGGGTATTGAACTTGTCAGCTGTTTGCTTTCTCTAGATCTCCTAGTTTTCTCTCTCTTTTCGGGTTTTGCCCTTTTTCGTGGGTTTTCTGTGCCAAAAGCAGAGGAGTTATGGCCACAGACCACGTGCCTCCATTGGCCTCTTCAGGCTTTCATTTCATCAGTTGCTTTCCCTGTCTTGACCACTTGCTAGTTCATGCACAGAATGGGTTGTGGACATTATTATAACTCTTATTTTTAATAATGCAGCTTTCTCTTACTTACCCTGTAAATAAAAGGGGATATTTTTCTCTTTATTTTTAAAATATTTTTTAATCTTTTTGAAGAAGATGGAAGAAACTAACAGCAAAGAGCTCACCACTGGTTATTTCTTAATTCTGCGCTCCCTGAGGGCTACTGCCCACAATGTGGGGCTACAACATATCTGTATTTTCCCATTCATTGTGGAAATTGTACTGATTTTAAGCTGTAAGGTTTATGTAGGAGAATAATCATAGTTCTGAGAAGATTTCAGGGAAAGGTCTAGTGCTAGCCCACTGAAAACAATGAGAAGCTGCCCTCTGACTTCAAGGGTTTTGGACCAGGCCCTTGTTATTATTTTCTCTTTGAGGTGAAGAAAAAGAAAACTCTCTTTAAGTTTGCAGCACTTTTTCACAAAAAGGGGTTTATTTCAATAATTATTACTTAAGAAAAAGATCAGTTGCAGATAGTATTTGAAAACTGATTGGTATTTTCCTTCTGTGAATGAAACACCCTTTATGTGCAGAATGGGCCAGGTTCTAGAACGCTTCCTTTTTGAAATTAAAGCAGAATTAAAACTGTTTACAATTCTTAAAAATGAGTTTATATTTATTAGGAGCGTAGTTCTTTACAGAACCATGTAATTTCAAATAGATACTCACATATAAATTTTTTTTTCTTGTGTTTAAATCTGTATTCACATAACACTGATCAGAGCTTGGGATGTTTAAATCTGGACTTTTTGAATTCTCAGTTTTGCCAAGTCACTTACAAGACTGAGCATTGCTCTTAGGCTAGAGTGTCCTGGACTGCCATGTGTTAGTCAACCAGTATCTCAGTGGGAACCAGGGAGGACAGGTTCAGATTATTTCTGACTATGAAGTCTGGTGTAGGAATTGGTCTTTCCCGCCAGCAACCCTGGCTGCAGACTTGGGGGACAGCCAGGACCATCACCTTATTCTTGTAATGAAATTGAACTGTTAAGACAGAAATTTAATATAATATTTCAAATATAAAATATAATACAGAAAATATTGGATATGACAGATGAGTGGCACCCAGGTTCAATTAATTGTACGTGCTGCTACATCTCAGTTTTATTTTTTCCCCTTATTTGCAGATTGTGATTTTTTTTTTTTTTTTTGCTAAATCCGCATAGATAACTAAATCAACCCTTAATTTAAATCCTCCCTGTACCCTGTTCCCCCTTTTGTCTTCTGTCCTGCATGGTGGTTGATGTTAGTGCAGATGCCACCAGTTTAATAACAATAATAAAAAGTTGATTCCCTCTTCTGTTTTTCTTTGACAGCTGCAGGTCCTTCTATTGCTGTCGAGTGGCACGAGCCTCTCGCTCTGTCCATGGACATCTGCTCCATAAAAGTATGGCACGTTATTGCCATGGCAAATTGTGCCATTTGGATTAAAAAATGTGTTACCTGAACATTGCTTATTTTTAGGGAATCTGTTCTGTCTGTGGTTTTTGTCGTGAGCTGGTGAATAACATCAGTGTTTTTTCACTGAAACTTCAAATTTGGTTTTAAGTAAATTGGCAAGTGACACCGGTGATGAAATCCTGACGGGTATTTTAGCTATTGTTACTGGTTTCCTTGGAGCTTCTACCCCAGTTACGATGCTTTGGAGTTTTGGTCCTTTTATATATTCATAGTCACAGGATCACATTTTCTCTCTTCCACTGTGTTGTTAGTTGGCCTGTAAATAGTCCTTTGTCACTGCTTCTGTTTGCTCTTTTCCCAAAGTAAAATGTTAACTAAGTTCCTAAAGAATAATCAATGTTCTTTAAGAATTAAACAGCAGAGATGAAGGAAACGATGAAGATTTTTGTTACCTGCTTTCAGTCAACTTTGTTTCTCTCTATAGATTTCCTGTGTGAATGAGCAATTTTTATATAGGTAATTATATATATACATGTATAGATAAAATAAGTAATTACCATTTATTATTACTTCCTATTTCATGAAAATATAATTTAATGTTGTGGGGTTACATGGGGCTTTGCTAATCTATTTTTTTAATTATCACAGGTACAAGTGACCCTTATGTGAAGTTTAAACTGAACGGGAAAACTCTCTACAAAAGTAAGGTCGTCTACAAGAACCTCAACCCAGTCTGGGATGAAACTGTTGTGCTGCCTATACAGACCCTGGATCAAAAACTCTGGATCAAGGTAAGTTTTGGGTTTAGATTTTTGAAAGATGAATTGATATTTTTGTAAGCAATTATTTTCAGCTTTAGAAACATATTGATTCTTATTCACTGTAGCAGTCTAACATAAAACACCATCCAGTTTAAGAGTTTTAGCAATTTCAAATGAAAATGCACATATGTCTTTTCCAGATTTTACTCACGTGTTTTGCTTTCCGTCTGCAAAAACACAAGTTGAAATAAAACTCCTTGACTGGATCTGTTTAAAGCCATGAGGCTGAATTCTGCTCCCTCTTCCCCTGCCTGTGCAAACTAAGGGAAACCAAGAGCGGTTTCAGGAGCACATTTTAAGAGTGTAGTTTGGCTGGGTTGCACAGAATTATTACCTGGGATGCAGCCGTGACAAGTAGCAAAGGCTTTTCTCATTATGAGTAACGTTATAGTTACCAGAACCACACGCTACCAGTTGTGAGCACTAATTGCTAAAACATCTGTAACCAGAAGTACCTGATTTTTGTGCAGTGTTTCATTAGGCTGTCGCACAGAGCATAAAGGAACAGGCATAGTCCATAGCAGCACACATGTCTCTGTTTACATAATATTAAGAAGACACTTTCAAAATGCTAGGTAAATATTTAGTTAAAAATACAAATTAAAGCAGGGAGATGGAAAATGATCCCTGAATTATATCTAAGCTTTGATCTTTCAAATACAAAATTGAACTGAAAGGGCTTAAAATATCTGTTCTTTCATCGCCTGGGATAAAACTGGCTTATGATGTGGAAATTGGAAATATTTGTCTTATTTTGCTACCAGGTGTACGATCGAGATTTAACCTCTTCAGACTTCATGGGTTCGGCATTTGTTGCACTCACTGAACTTGAACTCAATAGGTAATACTTTTATTTAATTAAAGTTTATTAATGCAGCTTAATTGATTAACAGAGGGAAACAATGAAATGCCATTGTTCTGTCTTGGAATTTGTCTATTCACACAAACTTTTTTTTTTGATAGATGAGTAGGGAGCCCATTTTAAGCAAAATCACTTGAGATAAATCTCCCACACGCACGTTTTTCATCCGGCGTTACGCACCAGATTCAAATCCAACCTGGATGGAGCCCAGTCCTAGGGCTAACAGTTTGTGTATGTGGCATTGTTTAGGGAGAGCTACACCAGAGTAATTTATGGAGGTGGAAGGAGAAAGAGGGAGAGAAGGTTGAGACCTGTTCTTAACCCCATGGAGTGCGGGGTGCCTTTCTCTGCACACCGTGGGGTTGGGGAGGGTTTCCCCAGCTCCTGCCGGTGCCCCATTTCCAGCCTCCCTCCCGCAGCCATCCGTCCCTGCGGCAGCTGCATCTGGCCCTGATTTAGTGCCGAGGCAAACCCTGTGCCTTTTGTCTGCTGCTGCTGCTTGGTCTCAGTGTGGAGCTGGAAGCCAGGCATTCAACTTTTAGTTCTCTCTTTTATACTCCCTTGCTGCACGATGACTTTTTTTGGAGAGAATGCGTTCTCCCTCTGCGGGTGTGCTGTATCTCCCGTGGCTGTTGTAGCCAAATTTCTAGAAACGTAAATGAATTTATCCATGACATAGTGCCACCAGGTAAATGCCAGCATTCCTGTTTTCAGCAAGGGAACGGTGTCATGGAGGGAGATTAAATGCAAGCAGAATAAATATCTCTGGAGTGAAATCCCAGCCACTACTATTAGAAAATTCACTTGGATGGGTTTTCTCTATACTCTTCCTTTCTGTGAAGTGGAGGGAATAGTAACTTAATTCCGTGTGTATCTGCATGTGGGAAGTTAGGAGTAGTAAGCAGTGCTATAGAAACACAGTGCTGTGTTATTAAAAGAGGGGTGTATTTTGTCAGAACTAAGAAGGAATCCTCCAGATTCCCCATTTTAACATTTAAACTCAATATTGGGAATTTCAGACAAGAAGCTGAAATTTGCACAGCTCAGCCTGACCTTTAATAATCAACTCGAGTTAACTGGAGTCAATAAATGCACATTTTTCTTTTTTTTCTTTTTCTTTTGCTTGTAGAACTACTGAACAGGTTTTAAAACTGGAAGATCCTAACAGTTTAGAAGATGACATGGGAGTGATTGTATTAAACTTGAGTCTAGCAGTCAAGCAAGGAGACTTCAAGAGAAATGTAAGTGGCTTAGGAAATCAAATTTATAGCTGGAATTTGTAAGGGGGAGAAAAGAAGACCTGGCATAATCTGATTTACTGGAAAATGCCACCTTTATTTTCATCCTCTGAGACTCAATATTGAAATCAAGATAGATCATAACTTTAAAAAAACCCCCATATTTAGCAGGGTTAAAGTTGTGTAGACATTTGTAGTTGGATGCTTCTCTGTGACATGCACTGTGGCAGTGCTCTCTGTGTACTGGGCCTGTGTCCACCATTGCAATGGGCAGGTTGAAGGAAAGTGGTTTGTGGTTGTTTTTTTGTTTGTTGTTGGTTTTTTTTGGTGGGTAACAACAGTGAAAAATTATCCACTTGAAATCTAAAAGCTGAGCTTTGATATTAAGATTTAAACTGTCCCTGGCTGAGAGGAGGAGATTGCAGGTAAAAACCCTGATTTTCCCCACTGACTGTTTCTTCACTGAGTTCAATTGAAGTTGATTCCTGATGCTGAAACATGGTGCATTTAGTGATGTAAGGAAACCAGTTTTTTAATTTTTGTTTTTGTTTTGTTTTGCTTTTGTTTTATCTTTTCAAACTCCCTACTAGTGTTTTATACAGTGTGAAGCATACAAATGTTGGTGAGCTAATCCTGCTTCTGGCCAGCAAGGGGTGGGGAAAAGCCGAGATCAGACATTTACTTGGACTATCTTTAAAAAAACAGAGCTGATTTTATGTATATGTAATACATATGTTAAGAGGAAATATTCCTACAAGCTTGCTGCATAGTCCAGTATGAAAGTTGCTGTTTACAGCACATTAAATGAATTACAGTTATAGTGTTTCAGCCTGGGTGGGATTCTTTCTAGAAATGTAAATGTTTCAAGGGTTTGGACAGCAAAATCAGAAAAAGCTAATGTCATGTATCTGCTGTTCATTATTTATGTTTCAAATAGTTGCCATTTTGGGAATTGTAAAATCTTAATTGATAATGAGAGTTATTTTAACCTCACTATGTGATAATTTAAAAGCTTAATGATGATATTTTGTGTTAGGTATCTGTATGAGGAGATGGCTTTGACCTGGAATGTGAATTCCTCTCTAACTTGTACAGGAGAGCATCATTAGCACATGTCACTGGGTTGCAGGAAGGGGTGAAGCAAAGACAGTTACTTGAGGGAGAAAAAAAAAAAAAAAGGCATTTAGCCGGAAGAGTCTCAGGAATTCTAGTGGGATTTTTAGGAGTTTAGGATTTAGGCTAAAGTGGACCTAGCCAGAGAAGCTAAAAATATATTGGTTTAAACAACAGCTTTTGGTACTCTTGGGTGCTTAGTTAACATTCAGAGAGTGGACAACAGAAGAGCTGATGCACACAGTAATTTTTTTTAAAGACAATGTCTTAAGCCTTCATGTTTCAAATGCATTTTGCTCCACCGTTTCCAGTGGAAGCAGATAGTGAAATGGCTCTGTCCACTTTAGCACCTAACAAGATGACTATTTTTTTTTTTTTTTTCATTTTAAAGTTAGCTTACTGTAGAACCAGATGGCACCAAAAGTATAAACCATGTTTCTTACTAATGACTCTGAGTCCCTCTACTTTTTATTATCAATTATGTTTTTTTTAATTTACTTTTTTTTTTTTTTCCTTTTTGGTTCAATGCAGGTATTTTGAGTGTGTTGATTGTTATGTTCCATAAGGGAGGGAAGGTAGATGGAGGCACAGTTATAGATCCAGTCCCTTACCTTGTAATAACCTTTTCTGACTCATTTGACAAGCTGCTGTTTAAATTATTTTGCTAAACACTTTTTCCATTTTACTCCTTCTCTGTTTCCTTTCCCTGAATTCTCTTTGGTGCAATAATGGGGACTCATGAACAGAGATGGTCAAGTCGGAAAAAGCGAACTTCAGCCAAGGTAATTCATACTTTTTTCCCTTAAAAAAAATAAAAGTCTCATCTCGAAATCTGTGCCCTCTTCTGAAACAGAGAGAGTAAACAAATGAAAACTCTGAAGTATAGATGCAACCTGTCATGATGTCAGGGCTGTGATACCCTCTGCTTTTTTTATTTTCATTGTAATGAGAAATTGCAGCAGTTCTCTAATTGTAGGTGCTATGATAGTGTTTAGTGGCAAGCAAGAATAAGACCCCATTCCGCAAAGAGCTGTAGAAAGAGAGAAAAACTGTCTATACTAAGGAAATAGGTGTAAATTCAACCAAGAAAAGAAAAGGATCTGTGGAGAATTTGAGCTAAGGACACCCAAAGGGTGCTACTGGAGTTGAATGTGGGACTCCTGGATCCCAGTCTATCTTTTGGGCTGCCGCTTACCACGGGTGGAATTTTCTGAGGCAGTATTTCTTCTGGTTGCTCCTGTGGGTTTTGAAATTCCTTTTGTTCTTGGGATGGAGACTGAGCAGGGAGTTTTCATTACCTCTGTTGTAACAGGATTTCCAAGATTTGTGTGTTCCCACATATGGACATAACTTGCTTCCCTTGGTGTCCTGTAGTATCTCTGCAGGCTTCCACTACTTTTGTATTCCTGTATCATTTTTGCATTCGATTTTGAGTTGTTCAGGAAACAGACTGTGGCTTTTTATTTGTTCTGTAAGGCTTTAATTTGCTATTGACTAAATAACAATGATATAGCAACTGCAATCCCCAGTACCCAGCTTGAGAGCTGTGCAGTCTCACTTTCTGAAAAGCAGAATTTGGCTCTTACAAGAACACATGCATCTTGATATTTTCCCTGTATAACTATTGGTTTCTGCCTAAATAAATTGAATAATTAACCTCCTCTTGTTTTATTCATTACAACTGTAGAGTGCTGCGTAGAAGAGCCAACCATTTCAGGTATTGTGCCAGCAAGAATATTTTTGTCAATAGAAGTAGTGGGAAGTACAGCCCTTGGAGCCCTGATTCCAGGGATATTACACTGCTTGTAGGAGAGAGCTGCCAGGCGTCCCTGGAAGCCACATGATAAAATGGTGGAATAATTGAGCAGCTCAACACTTTTGTTTTTAACTGAAACTCTTGAAATTACTGTGCCCTCATTCAGTCGGTGCCGTTTGATACCCCTGGTCCTCACACAGCTGTCTTTGGATGCTGGTTGGCTTTAGGACCTGGGAAAGAGGGTCAGGTTTTTAAACTCTGATAATTTTTCTCCAGGATAGCTAAAATTCTGTCCTGGTTGCTGTTACTGGAAGTTTATTTTTCTTTTTCATCGTGCACAATATCTCGTATTTTTATTTTATTTTTTAACACGTATTTGGATCTTTAGCTGTCATTCTTCAGCTCTCAAGACTCTGGCTTGTCCTTTAATATCCTTGAAAATAAAATTAGGAAATGCTGAAGCGTGGTACTGATTTGGGAGACATGAAAGTATTCTTCAAAAGGAAAAAGGTTTCAACCCTGTGCTCTTTTCTGTTCCAGTCACTAGAGGGTAGGAGAGCTTCAGCTCTTCCTTGGGAAGACACAGTTCATGCTCTAGTGTGATCTCTAAAGAAAACCTCTGTGACCATCCAAAGGCAGTAAAAAATATTTCCCAGCATGCGCTGGAAAAATCTGACAAAGCAGTATTTCCTAGTTTATTGATTCTGCTACTGCACTAAAACACTAGTACTGTACATCAATAACCATCTTTAGTTAGGAAACTCTGGTCTGTGGAAGCAGTACTAGCAGTTTGTGGCAGAACATAAAGGCTAGGAAGAAAAATTGTGTGCATGGGGAATATAGGTGTCTGGGGAAGGCACAAGAGGTTATGGAAGAATAGCCAGAGAGTATGATGGGGTAGAAAACAGTGTTGCTGGACGAGATAAAGATACAGGAATAAAGGGGGCAGGGGAAATGGAGAGAGCTCTGTAATGGATACGCAAACTTGTCTCTTTTTTGGCTCCTGAGCTGACTCTGGTTGGGTGTTGCAGGAGAAAAGCACAGTGGACTTTCCATTTGAGCAGCTGAACTGAGACAGATCTAAATTTTATCTCTGCTGGTTTAGGCAAATAAAAGTTTTCTGTTTGAAATAGTTTTTCTGGGAGTTTTTTTTGTGTGTGTGCTGAACTACAGCTGACCTCAATTGTAATATTAAGATTTTCTCCTTCTATAAATACAGAGAAAATGACTTATTTTAAGGATGGACAAATGAATATAACTTTCACAGCTGTTTTTTAATCGGTATTGCCTACATGAAAGAAATCTGATTATCCTCTAATTTGACTATTTTATGTTATCTTAGTGCAGATTTGGCACATCAGTGTCCTAAATGAGTCTTTTCACATTAATCACAGGATTTTTGCTGACTTACCAAATTCACCCTGAATGTTGATGGCATCGCTACCTGTTGCAGCTCCCTGTCAGACTGGCAAAGGGGTTCATGTGGGCTCTTGTGGATATTGTATTTTCCTGTGTGTTCTCTGAGCTCCCTTGCTGTTTTAAGAAAAAGCTGCACTTCAAACAACAGCAAGAACAGTGGCAGTACAAGAACTCCAGTCCAGCTCCAGTAGCCTCATGGTCTGAATACCTAGTATGCAGGAAGGATTTTGGCAAGCCAGTATTGTCTTCTGAATTGCTTTGGAGCAGGAACTGTTGAACGGGATGATTTAGCTATCTGTTGATTACACAGAATATACTTTTCACTGCTGGCTAGGAGGGAATCATTGCATATTTGGGAGAACTCAGAAGACCTGGGCAGCACATCCAGATCCCTCATTTTTCATGGGAGCCAAGAACAGCATTGTCTTCCATGGGAGCTGTTTCACACAGTGTGGCTTTCTTCTTTTCCTCATGAAGGGTAGCATTGAAAAGAAAATAGGATGTTGTTAGGCATTATTAGTATACTCACTCATATCTGTGTATTGGCAAGCTCTCCCCTCTCTCCTACTTTCCTTTCTGGGGCACAGAGGGGGTTGGTGGCTCTCTCTGCTGGAGCCCAGTGTGCTGATGCTCACTAGCCTTGTTTGTCCTGGGTGGCTTGAGTCTCACCCTGAGTGCCCTGCACGCTATTTCCAGCATTTGTACAGCTGAATAACCTTAAAGTGTTGAACGTCTATGAAGCAAATAAGCAGGTTTGCTTGGGGTGGATTGACCCGCAGCACTTCAGTCCTGAAACAAAAGTGACGGAATTGCCACCTTGATAGCCCAAGCTGATTGAATAAATTGGCTGAAAGGCTGATGGGACTGAAGTGCTCCTCAGCATCTCGTTGCAGAGGAAAATCCCTTGCTCTCCCTTTCTATTTTTTTTTTATTTTTCCCCGGTGTGGGCTGTTAGGTTTCATTTTTGTCTGCCTCATTGTGTTTGGCTTTCTCCCACAATACCCTGTGGGCAGCGAGCTCTCCAAGCGCTTCACGGAGCGGAGGGACTTGGTTGCCACAGGGTCACGCATCGTGGCGGCAATCTCGTGTTGGTTCACTTGCCTTTCTCGCTGCCCTCTCCTCTTTCCCAAGGGGAGATTGCCTCTGCCTAATGAGGAGAGGTCCAAAGAGTCCTCCTATTTGTGTGTTGTTGTTTTCTCAAATGGCAAATTACGTGGCCCAGTTTTGACGTTGACCTCTTCACAGGGATTGCAGCAGGCTTTCTGTTGTCCTGTCTCATCCTTTTAAATGAAAGATGGGAGAGATGGGCTCACTTCACACTTGGCCACCTCGCCGTGTCATTTAAATGTACAATTTTTCTGCATCTCTTTATTGCTTCAAAAACAAGTTTGAACTTGGGGCATGTATGTGTGTGTCAGGAAAAGAGACAGATTTGAAAGCAGCACTGATGCACCAGAGGGGATTCACTGGGTGCCTATAGAGGGAGATTATATAAAAATGGAGTTATCAGAGAGACTGGAGCTCCTAAAGGATTTTGTGAAGCTGGGTCAATGAGCTAGTTCTCTCTCCTTCAAAGCTCAGTCATTCTTGTTCATCTCCTGTATTTGACTCTGTGAAGGCAGAATATGGCCCACCTGCACATTTCTTGTCCAGCTTTCTTTTTTTAGCCAGAAAGTAATAACAGTTTTAAAGTTGATATGAGAAACTCTTGTATTCATTTTGAAATGAGGAAAAAGATTCTGAAAGTGGTAATGTGAGCAATGAATTTTAACTTTTCTATTCAGATATGTGGGTTGTTTTCTGGGCAAGTGTTCTTTCTAAGCAGTAGGGAGGAGAACAGTCTTCTGGTCCTTATGTGTCATGGTCCTGCTTTGTGACCTGGCCAGACTTTTGAATCAGATAAGATTACTCATTACTTGCCTGATGTCACACAGTCTGTATACCTGCAGTAAACATGGGCTCTTAGACTTCAAAAACATCTAGTTTGTTTTTAAGAATAAAGATCTCTGGATTGTTTTTTTGTTTTGTTTTTGTTTGTTTGTTTTTCCCTCCCTAACTGGTTTGTTTAGGGGTTGTTTCTAGTTCCAGTTGTTATCCATCTGAGCAAACTGCTCAGAAAGTTTATGGCATTGCTGGTTATTTGAACACAGAGCCCAACCCAAAACAGAGCACTGTAGAGACACCCCCTCATATTCTGCTTTCAAGGCTACCTTAATTTCAGAAGTGATGAGGGGAAGGAATAAGCAAGCTTCCCCAGTGTCTTGTGTTTGGGACATGTGCCAACTTCCATCATAAAGCATATGTTTCCTAAATTCCAGCCCTATAGCCCGATTCTAGCTTCAGCCAACTTTTCTGTACCTCTGCAAGGCACCTTTGCTTTGGTCTGGGATGTAGCCAGAGTGTGAGCAGGCTGTGCAGAGAGCTTACAGGAAAATAGAGCAGGAGAGGCCTGAAGGACCTGGCACCCACTCTGGGAGCACAGCTGGAAAGGGCTTGGGTTCAGCAGCGGGAGGAACTGAAATACCCAAGTGTGGAGGCGTCCGTAGCCTGGGAGGTAACAGGGAAAGGGAAGGACTGAATAGATAACTGCTTAATCACTGACAGTTTTGAAGTGTTTTTTGTCCTCATTTTCTGGCCAGTATAGACAGGGGCTTTGACTTTTCTGGTCTTGTTGTGAAGGCAGGTTGGGGTAGTGGGGACTGGAGGAAGGGAGAGTGTTAGGGATGTTTTTTTCAGTGCTTGTTTTGCCCCCTGAGTAACTGTGTTGGACTAATCACTGCTCTGCTCTGTAGTAGTTTTGCCAACTCAGAGGGAAGCTGTGAAGTTTAATCAATTAGCTCTGTGTAAATCAGTTTGAAATGAGTAGGTGTGGGGTATCAGAGAGGAGGTAAGACTTCTAAAGTAAATAATGCAATATCATTTTCTTGTCACCTGGGAGGCGTTTTCCATAGTGCAGACTTCCCTAGGCAGCACTAAAGTTGACTCATTGATGGTCCAGGTCTGTTGGTCTACCACACATCTGAGTTTCCCCAGACGTGCTTCCTTCCAGAAACTGTGAGTGGAATCTGAGACACTGCCTGTTTCACTGGGATTTCCATCAGGGTGGTCAGAGGAACAGCCTGCCAAATACCCAGGGAGGCTGGAGAGGTGGCCACGGAGTGTGCACAGAGGGGCTCTTTGGTGTGTGCGTCAGTGCTGCGAGGTACAGGAAACGTGCCAGACCCACTGAGCAGACTCTGTGGGAGCAACCTGGGCATGTCCAGGAAATCCAAAGCATTCCTAATGTGATGTGTCTTGCAGGGGTGTAAGGCAAACAGCCTTCCTGTGCTGTTTGGAGAGAGTTTTGTGCCAGTGGCAGGGGGAGGTGGGAAGCAGACTGCAGTCAAGGAGCCTATGTGGAGATGCTGCAGGTCAGCACTGTGCCCTAAACCAGTTGCAAACATCATGGCTTCACTATCCAGTGAGATGCTCTCAAGTGATGTTAGATCTCCTCCAGGCCCTGTTAGCAGGAGACCAATACAACCCTGTTCTGAGATGAGCAGAGAGCACTTTTGCAGCTGCACAGCCATCTGAGAAAGGGGTGCACAAGGATGTTTACTTGGAGCCACCTGCTTTGGAAGGTCAAGGTTGAGGCATTGCAATGTGTTTCAGTAATGCTGAGTGCAGGTGCTGATTTTTCCAGGCTGGTTTGGGTACCTCCCAGCAGTCCTTTGAACTGTCAAGACAGTGACTACAAGGGTGGGTTATATGTGCTGCAGAACTGGAATGGGAAGGTCCCCAGTGCTCAGTGAACCCCTAAAATACTGGCCTGGTTAAAAAAAAAACCAAAAGAATCCAAGTTTGATTTGAAAAGTGAGTGATAACAACTGTCTTTTTTGTTCAGCCTGGAAACTTTGAAGAGAGATGGATGCTTTGTTTTTAAAAGAAATTGTAACGTGGATAACAAACTTTGTCTGTTTTTTTTTTTTTTTTTTTTTTTTTTTTTTTGTGTTTTTTTTTTTTTTTTGTGAGCTAACATCAAATATCTCTTCCTTCTCTGAGGAAGGAGCGGCAGGGAGGGAAAATCCTTGCTTCTAAAGCAGCAAGTACATCACATCAAACATGACTATGTTAAATACTAAAATGTTCAAAGTACAAGCGAGATAGATAAAGGCTTTGATGGGAAGTGGATATTTCCCAGGGACATTACAAGCAATAATCCAGATGTTATGGTGTAATGCAATGAGTGTCCATGGATAGATGGGGAGCTCAAGCCAAGCAGCGCCTGCTGTAGGCCTTAGCCCTCCACTCCCATGCTGTTACGCCATATGGAAGCAATCTCCAGGCCCCCTTAATAGCCAGCTTTGGATTCCATTTTCACAGGGCTCATAGAGCTAAGTGGAGCTGTTTTATGGACAAGTTAGATAGAAGCCTTTCCAAGATAAACATCCAATTCGAAATTAGGACATACCAAGCTGCAAAATTATTTTAGGGCATATTTCATGGAAGCACTGCCATTTTTCTAAGGCGATTGCCAGACTGTAGAATGCCCTTTGATCCCTTGTGGACATTACTCCCTTTTTTATAAAAAGGATTTTGAAATAGTTGCAGTGTTTAGGGAGGAATATATCTGCTGAGACTTTGAAGTATGTCCATGGGAACAGTCATGCTTTAGCTTTTTGGCCCAAAAGATGAACTTAGGAAAAAAAAAAAAAAAGGAGAAAAGAAATTACATTGCAGCTGGATTTATGAATCAAAATCTCCTTTTCTTTTTAAAGGTAGGAATTTTTGCCCATTGGGCCAGAAAAGCCAAACGAGGTGTTTAAATAGAAGTATATTAATATGCTTGTGGGATTCAGAGTTTGGTATTTTAACCTGTAAAAAGCGAGTAAAAAAATTTGTGAGTTCACCACCTATGATTTAAGAATTTTGTTGCTGGGTAATTGATCCATAAAAAGTAATCTTCAGACATCAGGTGCTTTTGCAATCGTTTTATTTAGCAACAACATTTCTTCCTTGCTTTTAAAGCTAACACGTCCTGTTTTAAAGTGACTTGTGAAATCTTCTCCTCCGTCTTGCTCCCACCTGTATATGACATGATTGAAGCTCCAAAGTGTGGCGAGTTAAAAGTTGCTTCACGAGAATAAAATATGGCAGGATTTTTACTGCGAGAAGAAAAGTATAGCCTTGAGTTTTAATGTTTCCAGCTCACTCCCCCCAAATAAAGGCCTATTTAATCATCCTCTGTTCAATAAAATATTGCCAGTTAGCAAACTGTTAGCGCAGCCATGCTATGTAAGATGAAGCTGTGAAGGTAACAAATGTGGCTACCAGGTAACCATAACTCCAGATAAAGAGCTTGGTGGTGTCAGTGTTTTTTCAGCAGGCATCAGTATTTTTGATTCGTGGGCTCAGTTTCTGGAAGCAGGAACAGCAAAGGCAGCGGGCAAAGAGCTAACACGGATGGGGAGCGGTTGAGTGATGGAGGAGGTAGAAGATGCGTGTTCAGTCTTTCATCTGGCCATAGGCTTTATGGTCATTGGTTGTCTCCCCAGAAAGGACCGACCTGTGTTTTATGGATGTAGCTGGAGACGTTTTTAGAGTTTACTTTAGTTTCTCCCCTGTTCCATCTACCCATGGCTCTCCAGTGTCTTTCTCTGAGCCAAGGTAACAAATTGCTCTCAGCGCTCAAGGTCTGCTCTCACAGAGCTCAGCCAGGTTAGCTGAAGTTGACTTCTCTGGTGGTTTAAGCTAACCTTGCTGCTTTTGCTGTGGTGCTGAGCACTGTCCCTTCACAGGGCCAGTTGTAGTACAGTCAGACAGAAAATCCACAGCATCCTACTGCTCTCCATTGTCTGCCTGCTCTTAGGGAATCATCGTACCTCTCCTGCTTCTGGTGATTTCATGTCACACTTAACTTGAGCATTTAAAACGTGCTTTGGTCTTTAAACTTGTTGTTTTGCTGACTTGCTTTTCAGTCGAGTTTCATGCGGAGCATGCGACTCTCCGAGTCTTTGCGCAAGAATCAGTTGTGGAATGGGCTGGTCACCATCACGCTCTTGGAGGGCAAGAACATGCCTGCAGGGGGCTTGGCAGAGATTTTTATCCTCCTTAAACTGGGAGATCAAAGATACAAGAGCAAGGTAAGTATTAAGGATTTCCTTAAGTTTGCTGATGGCAGTAAAGCACTTGGTGTTTCTTTTACCAGTAGTGCTGCCTCAGATGGAACTATTCTTGATGTTCTTTTATAAGTGAGATCAAAACCAGGAGACTAGATCAGAAACATTAATGTTTTACTAATAGGCTTTACATGTCCATAGGGAAAGAGGAATTCAGGAATATTGCGCGTATCTATGTTTTGTGCATTTGACTTACTCATCGTGTTGATGGATGTTTGATATCAATGTGAAATGAAGCTACACACATCGCACGTGTGTTTTGTTCTCTGCCTGTACAGAAGTTGGGTTTATGATATTAGGTCTGCTGGAAAAGCAGACCTGAAATGGTTCCTGGTGCAGGGTAATTATTTTCAAAGCACCTTTCTTGAAAACTGTGTTACATATAGCAGAAGCCCTTCACCCCAAACAGAATACTCCATGGTTTTGATTTTAATTTTTATTATTCTAGGCTGTGTTAACTTGTATCCAGTACTGTTTCATGGGAATCTATGAAATGGAGTTCTCAAAGATACACATTTCACCTCCAGTGTCTAATAATGAGAGAGACTGTAATTAAAATAATGTTCTGTTGAGAAAGCAAGCGCTCTACATGTCATGAACTGGAAGTGCAGAGGAGGAGGAGGAAACAAACCTCCTCCTGTACAAAATGTACAGAGCAAGTTCACAGAACATCGTGTTTGGATGTAGGCGCATCTGAAACCTGCACTCTGTCCTCCACGTCAGACCTCAAACCGAGGTCGTGATGTGTTTTTTTTTATCTAGAAAAGTAGCTTTGAAAAATAACAATTGAGTTAGTTATTTTAGAATAAATACATGTTATTCCCGTTATGATCCCTTTTTGTGTCATTTTGTGATGGTCCATAGCCTGTGTTGTGAATCTGCAAGATTGTGCTGTTTGCAGTCACAGCAAATCAGATTTAAAAGTACAATGTTGCTTGTAGTGAGTAAGTCACTTAGTATTTCTGTCTGACGTCCATAAAAGTTGGGGGTCACTTTTTTTACACCCTAAAACTTCAAATTGGGAGTGTTTTATGCTCTCTCCTGGAGTTTGTTCAACCTAAAAAGTACAATCTCTTGTTGTTTAGAAAAGCAGACAAGATGAGAGACATCTCAGGCATGGTCCAGCTACTCCTGTCTCCTGTTCTCCCAGTAGTCACATTGGTATTGACAGTAGGCAGTGTAGTGTGATATGAACTGCAAGTGATTTGAGACCCTGTCCAGGTAAAACTCAGAATAACCCGAACAGATGAGCAGTCCTGCTGAACTCAGAAGCACAATTTGCAGATATCAAATTACTGGATATTATAAATTTTGAGTCTGCTCCTTCTTCACTTGTATCTTAACACAAAAGGGTAAAAGGTACTGTGTTGGGTTCTTTAATTCAAACCTGTTTCCAGGTGATTACCCTCCAAAGGGTTGTTCTTGATTTCTTCCATGATACTGGACGATGACCACAGTTCACTGGATGAGGAGCTGGTGGGTCCACCTTGCATTTCAGAATTTCTCCAGCCGTTCATTCACAGCACAATTGCATATTTATTGTTGAGAGAGAGGAAATAAAGTATTTAGGAAGATGAGACCATGTGTCATGGTCTGGGGAGCTTTGTTTGGAGTGACCTTAGTCCTTGATGCTCTAACATCCAGCCTTGTTCTGTAGCAGAATTGATATGTGCTTTACTGTGGAAATAAGTGTTGTTTAAGAAAAGTAAATATTATAACTGCATGTTTTCTAGACACTGTGTAAGAGTGCAAATCCTCAGTGGAGGGAACAGTTTGATTTTCACTACTTCTCTGACAGGAAGGATATGTTGGACATTGAAATCTGGAGAAAGGATAACAAAAAGCACGAGGAGCTTTTAGGAACGTAAGTTGGGTTTGGGTTAGATTTTGGGGGGGAGCGGGGAAGGGAAAGTGGGATAAGTACAAAATCTATGTGATTTTGATGATTATTTTTTTAAACTGGTCAAATTATTTTCATTATCAGCATCATAATGTATTTTTTTCCTCCTTATTCTGGTCATGCCCAGGTTATGTTTGCATTATGTTTATTAAAAGTTCTTAATGGGTAATTGATTAGCCACAACTGGAATGCAGAGACAGCATAGCTGCCTCTAAACCCCAAAATATTGTGAGAGCTCAGTGGCATCAAGGAGGTGGGATTTGTCTGTATTTGTATGGTGGTATTGCTCCAGATCCTAATGTGTTCTACTGGTGCCAGCCTGGGAAACTTTGTGCTCCTTTTGAGAGTGACACTGGTGCCCCTTTCTTTTGTTTGCACTTTGATATTGTGTTGATGCAGTCTTGTTTACATATGGGTCCTGTTACCTTGGTTTGCTTTATTTGGGTGATCTCTCCTCCAGTGCCACAGAGGTGATCTCGGGGGATTTGGGGCTCTCCACATGACTGTACAAGCTCATTTTGTTTGAAACATCACTTTTTAGGGCAGCCTCACTGGGGGTTTCTCCATCTCCTGACTGATACCACATCTTGTCCCAGGGCGTTATTCCTTTAATCCAGTACATGAAGGGAATCTACAAGAAAGATGGAGAGACACTATTTGCGAGTGTATTTAGTGACAGAATGAGGGGAAATGGGTTCAAACTGACACAGTTTGATGGGATATTAGGAACAAATTTGACCATGTCAGGGTGGTGAGACCCTGGCACAGGTTGCCCAGAGAATTTGTGGGCTCCCCATCCCTGTAAGTGTCCAAGGCCAGGTTGGGTGGGGCTTGGAGCAACCTGGTCTAGTGGAAGGTGTCCCTGCCCACGGCAGTAGGTTGGAATGGGATGATCTTTAAGGTCCTTTCCAACCCAAACCATTCTGTGATTTTATGATTATAGTTTCAAATTCTCAAATACTGATCTTGTGCTGCATTAGCAGATGAGACTTTCTGCAGGATAGCAGTCAACCTTTAATTTTGTAATGGGAATAGAACATGTTTTCTCTTCTTACATCAGGACTTGATGATTCTCATGGGTTCCTTCCAACTTGATATCTTCCATGATTTTATAAGTCCACTCCACTCTATCTTGATATGTACAGTGCTGTTTTCCTACTAGTAACTCTATCTTCCTTCTTTTGGCTTTCAGCATTGTCATGCCCCCCAAACTCCATCTCCACTGTTGGGTACATGCAGCAGCATCAAACACCATTTACTTTCTGGAGCCCCTCTTGGATCTGCCCATGCTTATTGCTTTCAGGATCATTGCCACAACCCCTAAATTTCTTGGGGGCTGGAATCCTGCTTGCAGTTGTTTGCTGTTCTCACCTGGCTAGGGTTTCACAACTTGCTGACTAAATAACAGTAACTCATAAGAACATTCTCTTACTTTAAGGATTCAAATAGTTTGAAACTACTCACTGAGAAGAACAATGCCCTTTGGCTCTACAAATGTTTGTGGTTTTGCAGAGCAGGAAATGCTTTCTGGCTGAGTACTGTTGCTCATCACATGGAGAAGTGGCTGAAGATGAATCTGTTCCTTCCATTCTCACAGTTACTTCCATTACTTTTGATATTCTGTTTAGAGTTAAGAAATGAAACAATGTTTGCAGCTTGCCTCAGGTCAGGCTCCTGATGCTGGAGCAATTCTTCCTTAGCTTCTCCCCCCTATTTTTTTTTTTTATCCCCTACTGGTTTTGGGCAGGTGATGTTTTGTGTGGAAAAAGCTATCATGAAAATGCTTGTTCTGTTCAGCACAGATGAAGTCTGTGTGGTAGATTTGCCTTAAAGGTAAATCTTCCTGGGCAAATCCCTCAAAGTGTTCAAGACCAGATTGGATGGGGCCCTGAGCAGGCTGGTCTAGTAGATGATGCCCCTGCCAGTGGCAGGAGAGTTGAAACAAGATGATCTTTAAGGTCCTTCCAACCCAAACAATTTTATGATTCTATGTTTAAATTTATCTTTGTCTATGTGGAGAGAAAAATTTTGCTTTTCTTGTCTTAAGCACAGCAAATTGGCTGTAGCATCAAACTTGAAAAAAGATATACTAGTTTTTGAAGAGCAATTGCAAGAATAGGTAAACACCAAATGCATAATAACAAATCTTGTTTTCACAGTGTAGAAACTTTTGACACCAAATAATATTTTATGAAGCATTCAGATACAGTCTAATCTGGAAAAGGATTGTGCTAGAAAAACAGCATTATGACGTGCCATGTTTATTGTCTCCATGATTTCCAAGTTCAGTTTTGAGATTTCTGGATTTCACAACATCATTGTAAGAGAGTTTCTTTAGTTAAATGTTTGTGGGTTATTTTCAGTCATAGCACATTCCAGTACAGCCAACTGCCCTCAAATAATTTGCATGGTTTTCAGGAAGAGGCAAAATTTTCTGGGATCTGATTTAATAATTTTGTGGTCAGTTTGTGAATAAGAGTTAGAATTCATTCTACTCCTCTCCAGCCTGTTCAGCCTAGAACTGTGTTAGTTAGACCTTTATATGGATATTTTTAATATTTAAATGAAGCTGAAGATGCTCAAAGTGGAGTCAAGTCTTGTAATCCAGACTGTAGAACTGTTATGGTTTAAAGGCTCCTATTAATTTTTTTAAGCCCAGGATTTCATGTAGGATGGATGCCTTATGCTCCTGGAACAGGGCTCTTCTCCCAGGTGTTATTTAGGTTCAACATAAAATGCTATTCTTGAAATAGGACCTGAACTGTCTGTGGAGACTGTGGAACATGTAAAATAAGGAATGCCATGGACCTCTGGTGCTAAACACTAACATCTGGAGTGTTTATCTGCTGCTGAATTAGTGGGGTAACATTTCATGCCACCCTTCTATCACAAAACTAACCCTCACTGTCAGTGCACATCACAAGCTAAATTATTGCATTCAGCCTATCTGCAGTGTCCTTAGAGTTTCAGCTGGGTCCAATTTCTCTCCCTTGCTTAAAATCCTGCAGCCTTGAGTGGTTCAGCTGCAGGGTCGGACAGTGAGGCGTGGCTGCATTCTGGTGTTGGATGAAAGAATTCCTCTATTTAGTCTGCACAGGACTGTTAGTTACGTTTATTAAGTGCTTTTTGTGTCCTTTGGGATAAGAAGAATGGTATAAACAGGAGATGATGTTAATGTATATTAATAAACAAAGGTGTTAATGTGTTCAGTATTTGTCCAGGCAGATTTAAATTGTTTATGCCACGTTTTTAGAGAGCGTTTCTGCATGAAGGGGTATGTTTTGAAAAAGAGATGCTGTGGAATGTTGAAGGGTTTCCCTTCACATATTTACCTCAAGAAAGAGATTTTACAAAAATTGCTAGACTTAAGAGCATGAGCTCTGGGACTGGAGTTCATTCAATATCTTTGTGAAGAATGCCTCCAGGAAACCATCTTTGCAACAAGAAACAAGCATTATATTAAAGGTGTTTGTTGGGATGGAACAGTAAAATCTGCTATGGCTGTGTCCAAAGATTTCATTTAAATTTCACCAGGCTATAGGATGAATCTCACAACCAAAATTTTTCTGTAGAATGAATCAGAATAAGACCTTATTGTTTCCCTGACACCTGTGGCATTTGAAATTCCTTTTCAAATATTAATGACAGATGCATCTTGCTGTATCCTATGGTAATGATTCTGACTGCTTTGAGGAGGGATTTTCAAGAATTATGGAGGGGCTAGTAAGAGGCTAAGTTCATCACCTTTTAGTGAAATTTTAACATTTGATTCCCTGATAAACAATTATTTTAATCCCAAATTTGCTGTGTAGTGTTCTCATGTAATATTTCTCTGCAAAATTAATAAAAAAAGTGGGGGAAAGGAAGGTACAGATGAGGGCTGTAAATCAAAAGAACAGCTTTAAATGAAAACTAAAGTTGTGGTGTAATCCTCTACAGGAATAGAGGTTAATATAGAAGTGTAGACCTCAATATTGATCAGGAGGAGGAAGGAAAGCATTTAATTAATTGTGGCTAAAAAAGGTGATATATTTGTGTGCACATTGCACTCTTAACTTGCCTAAGTGCATCGACTATAGATCATACATAACACGTTGTGTATAAAAGATTATACCTGAATTTAATATGTAATGTAGCAAAAGATGACCACAAACAGAGCTATTCTATTCTGAGATGGGACTGCTATGTTGAGAATTTTCCTTGGGAGGTAATTTGCATCACCTAAAATATAAATAATCTGAGAGTTTTGCCCTTTGCATTCAGATCAGACAACTTTTAAGCAAAAAGTGGATTGCCTCCATTAGTTTTATTCTGTGCCCATCATGATAGTCTCTTACCACTTTCCTCTGAAATAATTATCTGTAATAAGGTCTTGCAGATAGAAATCCGGGAAAGAAGAAAAGGAATAGTTTCCATTTCAGGAGGATGAGGGAAGTAGTTTGGAAATCATTAGACTCGTTTTAATAGTGTAGAAGCATTTATGTGGAAACTGCTGAATTTATATAGTAAATTGAATGTCTAATTGTTTTACCAAGCTGCATTTTTTCAGTCTGATCAATTATGTTGTATAGCCTAAATGAAAGTGTTTTTTTTTTTCTTAAACCTTTTGCCATTTGCAAGTGCAAATGTGGATTTTCTTTTCAGTTCCTAACAAGAAAACACAAAGTGAATTTTGCTTTCTCTCACCTTGAGTGAACACAGATGTTTTAAGGAAGTTTTTGCACAGAAAGCGGACATGATTTGAGGGCGAAATGCTTATACACCATCTCCTGCTGTTTCCCCCTCCACATGTGCACCCCTCCTACCCCCACATCTTTATACTCCATCTTTTCTTTGAACTTGGGCTACTCAAATTCTTTTACTGTGAGAAACAATTCCAATATGCCAAAACAAGCTAGAATTATACTTAACCTCAGAAATCTCTCATCTCTCAAAGGCAGAGTTATCTGTTGGTAGGAGATGCACCATTGTCTGAAGAAGTTGTCTTTTCTCTCTTACCCCATGGAAAGTTTTTAACATAAAAAACAATTGCAGCTTTTCCCAGTTGTGCACTGTGTTGAGTGGGTGGTGTATGAAATGCTGACGTGGGAGACACAGCCTCTATTGCCAGCTGAACCACAGACCAGCTGGGAGACCTTGAGATTTCCCCTATCCTTCCTTCAGTTTCTTCATTTGTAAAAAATAAAATAAAAGCAAAACCCAAGATAAGGACACAGTCCCCCTTTTGTGCTGATACCTTAAAGTATCAGTGAGACTGCTGAAGTCTGAGGCACAACAGTGTTAATGCAGCCAAGGTGACGTTGACCTCCAGTGTGGAAGTGTTAAGGTCTTTTTCTTAAAAAGAAATAAGGTCCTCTCTCTCTTTGTTGTTTTGTTTTCCTTCCTGCAGTAACTTTCCCTGTCATATCTTTCTGAAGAGTCTAGGCATAGCAGTGAGTTTCAAATGCAACCTCTCACACTTAGAAATGGTGTTGAGAGGCAGCCTACACGCCGAGCCGTCTTGGTACTCTGCCTGGTTTATTTTCTTTCAAAGCACTTGAAAGCAGTTAATAAGAGTAAACTTGAAACCTGTTGTACATCCAGTGCAGTGTAAAGCCAAGAGCACACTTAAGGCAAAGTCATTCCCATTGAGTGTGGTCAGAGGAAGCTTGAAGAGTTGTGTGCTAATACATGGCGCTACTGGATGACTTTCAAACCCATCAGAGCAATGACTTTTACTTCATAACACTGTTTCTTGGGTTTTCAGGCTGAAATGCTTGGATATTTTATTTTCTTTTGTTTCTTTTTTTTTTTTCCTTTTTCACCCCCTTTAACATTCACAGAAAATAGGCTGTTAAGAAGCGGAAAGCATGCAATTTATAGCAGATGGGTATAAACTGCTCCAGCTCTACTACTGGAATGGGATCAATCAGGAACACTACATGCACCATTTACCCAGAAGAAACCCACCTGGGGGAGCCTTGTGGAATTTTGGCCTATTAAGACAACACCTTAACAAGTTTAGTTTAAATAAAACCTTGTCGGCAGGCATTAAGAGGAGCAAAAGCTCTCGCTCTCCATCATCCACTCGCCGCCCCTTTGAGAAATGTGACTCCTCTTGCAGTGTGGCAACAAACCTCCTCCTCATTTTTTTTTTGTTTTGTTTTTTGTTTTCTTTTTTCATCTGTAACTTTTGTTCAGCCTGTCCTTAAAAGCCAAGCCCCATGGAGGTTCCAAAAAGTTCCACTCCATTTACTGGACTTCTAAATAGAAGGCATTTAGCCGAGCCAAGTGATTAGGCTTTTTGTTGCATTTAACCGCTCCCTTCATGTGGAGCTGGCTGTCTAGTGATCCTCTACTTTAGCCCATACTCATCTTTTATTATTGTCTCTTTATTAATGTTTTTCCTTTATCCTCCTTATTTTTATTTTTGGGGGAAGTATCAGGTTAATGATACATATTATGTTCAGGGAGTGGGTGGGAGGATTTTTAAGACAGTCCTTCCCTTTGGGAAATATAACAGTACACTGAAAATGTAGCTCTAGTAAGGCTTGTAAAAGAGATTGGGGCATACAGTATAATGTAGCATAAAATAGAGTATGTGACTTTAAAGAAACTAATCCATTTTAGGCTAATGTTTTAAATTTTGCTTTTGCCCCTTTTCCCCCAGGTGAAATAAAATTGTGTTTCAAATCCAGGAAAAAACACTTGGGGATTTTAGGGGGGCAGTGAGGCAGGCCAGAGTTAAGTTTTCTTCCTGTATTTGAAGCCCTAACTTTTTACCTCTCCTTAGCAGGAGAGACACTAGAAAGTAAAACCTGATAATAGGTGCAAGAGAAACTGGCTAAGTGGTTTGCTGTGTTTAAATTTAATTATTTTTTTAAATTCTTTTCATTCTGAACAAACAAAAAGTTTTGGTGCCTGCTTGCTACTGAAATCAATATAAATGTTGCCTTTTTTTTCTTTTTTTTTCCCCCATCTCCTTTTCCTTGTTAACTCTTGGCAATGTTGTTCTAGGTGCCAAGTGGACATTACTGCCCTGCCAATGAAGCAGACCAATCGCTTAGAGCTGCCTCTAGAAAAACATCCAGGATCTCTGCTAATGCTCGTTGCTGTTGCCCCATGTGCAGGAGTGTCTATCTCTGATCTGTGTGTCTGTCCTTTGGGAGACCCCAGCGAACGGCAACAGATTTCTCAGCGCTATGTGAGTTTTTGTGTTTCTTTTTTGCCCTTCTCCTGTAATTTTGAGTGTAGTTAAAATTGCAGGGCAAAAAAATACTCCAGTCATAATAATGTGTCTCCTACCAAAGAAAGCTATTCCGTGGAAGAGTTACTACATTTAGAATGGCAGGGAGATTGGCAGAGGAAATAGACTCAAGCGATTTGGCTGTTTGTGTTTGTTGAGTTTTAAAATAATGCTGTTCTTTGCAAACTTGGATTGTATTAAGAGATTATCATACAGAATGAGACACTGAATATCGTGAAGAGATCATAATATACTTAGTTTTATCTCCTCCTTTGGAGTGGAGAGGCTATTTTCTGGACTTTGAACTCTTGGAAGATAGAGCTATACGATGGCTCAAAAGCTGGCCAAGAAAGAATAAGTGTATCTCAATATGCCAAGTAAGGTTCAGATGTGTATTAGGAGACATTTTTTCACTACAAGCATTGTCAAGCACTGAACAGGCTGCCCAGGGAAGTGGTTGAGTCATCAAACACTGGAGGTGTTTGACCAGCAGAACATCTGCTCAAAGATGCTCCAGTCAGGTGGAGGTATTTAAAAGAGGTGGAGGTGTGGTGCTTACGGATTTGATTTAGTGGTGGGCTTGGCAGTGCTGGGTTGAGGGGTAGACTTGATGATCTTAGAGGTTATTTTCAACCTAACTGATTCTATGATAGGTCATTTAGTAGTTCAGTAGTTTCTGTTTCTTGATGAATTACAACCAAAATATAACTTTATGCTTTCCTCCTTGTAGCGTATAAAGAATTCCTTTCAGAACATAAAGGACATTGGCTTCTTACAAGTCAAAGTTTTAAAGGCAGTGGACCTGTTGGCAGCAGATTTTTCAGGTATTTTATTTCTATTTTGCAGCAAATGATGCAAGTGATAGACTTTGTGCAGTACTGTCAGTTGATCAAGGAAAAGCAAATCTTCCTATCATTTCTCCAGCTGTGGAACCTGCTTCAGGGAACTGAGATACCAAATGGCTTTGACTGCCAAATGTATGTGGGAAGGTCCAGTGTATGGAGATCTTAACTTCCCTTTAGGTCTGACCAATATGACAGATACCTTTACAACAGCACATCATGTTCAGTGTTTTTTCCAGCAGGAATATGTAAAATAAGAGTTGATATAAAATGATGGTGCCTGCAAAGCACTTGCAAAGCAAAGCCTCTCCGTCTTTTATGGGGTGTCTTGTGAGTTTGGAGCAAAACTGAAAGATTTTGGCAGTGTCTGACATGGTGCTGGGTGTGTGGGTTTGGGTGATGCTGCAGGCTGTCACCTGAAAAAGAAAGCTTGTCAGCAATGGGGATGTGAGTGTGATGCCTTCTCTTACAGCTTATATGAGGCTTCAATTTGGAATGACCTTTTTGATGCCCTTAGTCCATGAAAAGGATGGATTTTCCACTGAGCTATACCTCAGCTTGTGACTGGTCCTGACAGCAATGGACACTAACACCTTTTAAAACCACAGCTTTATATTGTCCCTCCAGGGAAGGTCTAGGAGGTTGATACTTCTCTGTAGTGACTGCCTGGATATTATTATTTTTATTATCAACTTCTCAAGGATTCTGGAGACCTTTTAATTCCCCTCTGTATCTTGCAGCAGCTTGTAATTCACAGGCACAGCATTGTGTGTTGTGTGTTTGCTGACATAGTAATTTTTAAGGTAACTTGTTGATAAAGGCAGGAAAGATTCTAGAGAAAAAGTACTCTTGCCCCATTCCCTCATATTTGTGAAGGAATTGTTACATAAGAGAATGTTGCTCCTAAAATGAGGAGCAAAGCAAAGAGCCCACAGCTAATCACAGCACTATTTCAGTGCTATTTTCAATTCACTACTTAATCCTGAAGTGGAAAAAAAAAAAGGTTAGTGCAGAGAGCAGTACTTTGAGGAACTGAAGAGTTTAATTTGAAAACAAACAAAAAAACCTGCTAATAATGAAAGGAAACTTGCAAAGAATCCATTTCTAAATTGACATCATGTATATCTCCATACATTAGGAGTGTAACCGCACCTTACTGTTTAATTTAATAAGTGTAGCACAGCAAAGGAGAACCTTTGGCACATGGCAAGGCTGGGGCTATATAGGAATACATGAGATTTTAATATAGACAGTGTTCATGGAAAATGCTGAGCCCGGAAGGTTATTTACCCTTTGGAAAACTTTGCTGATGCTGAAGCAGTTGCATCAGTGATGGATTTGGGCCCCTTTCCCTCAGTACTTAAACAGGAGCATGTGGGTGGATAATGAACATTGGAAGAGACACGCAGGTTCTTGATTCTGCAATTCAAAGACTTTTCATATGGAGTATGTGATACACATTCCTTGTGCATAGCACAGAATGAAATTCTGCTTAAGTAAAAGGTTACTCAGTCTGTCATTATATTCAAAATAACCCAGGCTTTGAGCCTGATTCATGAAGCAAATGACAAATTGTTTTTCAATGGCAGTGCTGAAAATATCCTAGTATTATGCTGTAATAGACCCACCAAATTGCAAAAGGATGCAGCCATTTTAGGTAAAAATAGCATAATTTCTGATCCTGAAATGAGAGACATAAAGATTAATTATCTGTTCTGAGCCATTCATAAATGATTAGTGCAGCAATTACGGGCTTCCATAATAGAGCCCTCCTAGAGCAGTGCCATATTTCCTGCATTGCCAAGGAGACTGCTCAGATTTATTGTTATTGATAAAAGTAAATTCAAAGTCCAACTAAAAATCTGATAAAGGGAAAATGTCAGAGATAATCAGAGGTACACGGGTTTGCAAGGGTTAATAGAGGAGTAGTGTGAGCAGGTAGTGTTCCTTCCCTGTCCTGCCCCATAATCTTGTGTCTGTGAACTTCTGCAGACCAGTCATGTGATGATGAGTGTAATTCCACCTTATACCTTATTCCCACAGTAAAGATTGGATTTTGGTGTGACTTGGATTTCTGTTGTCAGTTGCTTGTTTGTTGGCATTATGGGTTTTAATTGCAAGTTTTCAGCCCACTATAATAATAGCTATCAGAAAACACAGAGTATCTGCTTTGGTTTTGAACAGTGTTTGAAAAATCCGTATTTTACCATTAAACATAAATTTCAGGCTTGTTTCCACACAGCTGTATCATGTATGTAAAAGCTCTTCAGCCACAACTAGCCCAGTTTGAGCCTTCCATACTTTTATATTCCTAGATAATAGTTCTGTTGATGTGGAAATGACTTTTTCTGGTTTGTTGGATGTTTTCTGTGTATGCATGGGAGTTCTTCTCAAACACTACATTTGCTCACTGACCAAAAAATAACATTCAGAATACCAAATTATACAGTGCGATTGTTTTTGGCATATACCAGTTTGCATTTCAAGCAGTTTCTCTGAAAGGCTACATGCATTTTCCATGCTTATCAGGGAATGGGCATGTAAGCTGAAAAGGAGAAGACAAATAGATTCCAGTAATACCCATGGTCTTTAAACTTTACCGATATTGACTAGTTAATACCGACTGTTTACACACTGAAAAGATTCCTGTTTAGTTTATGAACTTCTCAGAGTAAGACCCTTAAGAGCTCTGCATTAATAATACAAAAAAATAAGGATTAGGGAAAAGACAGCTTTTGCTTAAATATCTTGTTTGTCTGCTATCTAAATCCCTGCATTGCTGACATATTTAGTTGCCACATAGAAGTTAGTCTGGAGTGTCTGTGGCTGAGTTGTACATGAGCACTGGAGATGAGATTAAGTCAGATACTGAGCCAGACATGCTGATAAGAACCGCTCTGTTCATGATGGAAACTGCTGAGTTCCAATAAGTTGGGAAAGCTACAAATTCATGTAATGTGAGTTATCAAAAAATACATTAGCAAACATGTCTTCAGCATAATGGGTTCCATGTTGACATCCTTCTTTTGAGAGGAGGTTGTTTTTTATGTTGCTTTGGCTGGGGGGGTTTACTCTGTTTGCTCCAAGTTTGATACCTGGTTCACACATGGATTCTCCACTTGATGTTGGGTTTTGTTTAAACTGTGGTACCATGTAGAATCTTTGTAGCTTCAAGGACTTGCTCACATGAAACTAATTGAAGAAATGCTGCTGATTCAGTCACTGTTGTACTTCTTTTCTCATGGTGTGGATATTTAATCCTGTAATCAACTGGAGAAGACCACAAGCTCTAAGCAGAGGATAAGATAGTGAGTGTAACTGCAGCATTGCTGCTTCCCTGGGTCAGAATGATAGGACTGCTTTCATAGTGTCATCTGAGTAATTTTCAGCATGAACAGATTTTTCTTGCTGTAAAGACTTAGAAATGATTCACTGTAAGTCTCAGATTTGAGATATTAGAGTGAAGCCCCCTGAATGATTATAAGGTAAGTGTTAAGAGTTTCTGGAACTGGGAATGAATCAGGGGTATTACTTATTTGGCAAATCATTCCAACAGAACCAGGCACTTTGCAGTTGTCTTAGTGGATCTAATTTTATTGGACCAGTACCTTCCTCAGCCCTACTGCAGAGAAAGGCACTGCATGATAAAGACCAGAAGAGGCCCACTTAATTTTTATTTATTTATTTTATTTATTATTTTTCTTCTAACCTATCTAATTTTTCCCTAGGCAAAAGTGATCCTTTCTGTGTATTAGAGCTGGGAAATGACATGCTTCAAACACACACTGTTTACAAGAACCTCAATCCAGAGTGGAACAAAGTTTTCACATTGTAAGTGGATTGCTTTTGAAACCATGCTGCAACTCCAGTTAGCAGCTTAACTCGAAAAGCTATTGACTTTGGAAAAATACAAAGGTCAAGTTTAAGATATGTCATTTTTTCGTAGTCAGAGAGGATGTTGAGAAATCTCAAGTATAACTTAATTAAAGCCTTTTGCCTTTTACTAGTTCTTGCATGGAGTTTATTAATAGAAGTCATTAAAAGAAAAATTACTGTGATATTTATAGGAAGAATCATGACTAGACATAATGGAGTCATAGCTGGATCCAAAAGATAATGTAACAGAAAGCTGAGACCAGATAGTCATGCCTACATTTTCTGTAACCTAAAATAAAATATGTTTCCTGGTGGAATCCTTGTTGAATTTTAAGTAAGCAGAAAATTAGAGCTCATGGTTTTTTGTAAATCATCTGAATTTAA
>VXAU01002736.1:2970043-2990063 GCA_013399695.1 Formicarius rufipectus
TCAAATATACTCCAAATTAGGAGCTTAAATGTTTATGGAAATCTTTTTTTCTTTTGGTGACTTTGTTAATAACAAAAGTTATAATTTAGGTATTGCTTTAAAGCAGCACAGTTTTTTAATCTTACTTTATGCTGACAAAGATTTTTTTGAGTGAGAGACAGACATCTCCAACACTGTAGCAGTCTGTGCAAGGAAAGAAACCCACAAAGGCTGGTGATGGAGCATTTGACATTTGCATCTGTCCACTGGAAGAACAGTTTGAGAATGATGAACATCTTGCAAAAGCAACATTCATAAATACCAGGCTGGATGAGAACACAATAAAAAGGATATGATTTGTTTTACTGAAATACCTTGCTGGGTTTCTGTTTAATTCCTGGGTGCAGCTGAGAGCTTGTCTCTTGGAGTCCTTTCTTTTAATTTGCTTTCAAGAAGCTTCCTCTCATCACTGTTTTCTCTGAGATTCTGCCAGCAGATGAGTCTTGTTGGATGTTCAGCCAGCAAAATAAATCAAATAAGAATCCAAATTTATTTTATTAAAAAAAAGTTTGTGTTTCTACTTCCTGTGGGTCTCAGGAATGTCATCCACAGACTATCTCTAACTTTCTTACTAATGTTGCAGGGATAATTAAAGGACCAAAGCTACAGAGCCAGTTAGGCACTCCCATCTCTCCTTAGATTCTTGTCCATTAAAAAAAAAAAAATTGAACTAATCACTTTAGAAGATATTGAGCAGTAGGGATTGAGTAGATGAGTCCATTTCAGATGGAGTATTCAATGCCTTCCCATCATATTTAGATCTTCTGCAACACGCATATCTTTGTGTGTCACTGTGCAGTTTTAAGGCTGTGAAGCTTGGGTTTGAATTCAGCCCTTGACCTTGCCCAGTCTCCAGCTTTCTCTGTTGGAGAGCTGAGTTTTACATTAATGGCATCACCAATACACAAAAAAAAGTCACTGTCTGGTAGTTTTTTCACTTAGTTATGGGAGTGAAACATGAGGGGAAAGCTTGGGGAATACCCATAATTTGATTCATTTTGGGGGGAATTTAATTAAATTCTAGTTTTATACTCCAAGGTAATACAAACTTAATTAGTAAAACGGAATTCTCAGATCTTTGTAGAGGCAACTGTGTGCATGTGTATCGAATAGTATTTGTTTATGCACCTCTACTTTTTTTTGTTCTAGCCCCATTAAGGATATCCATGATGTTCTGGAAGTGACAGTGTTTGATGAAGACGGAGATAAACCCCCTGATTTTCTTGGAAAAGTTGCCATCCCTTTGCTGTCTGTAAGTTACCTTTACCACTAGTATCATTCAAACATTGATGGTTTTGCTAGGAATGAGTTATGTGTCTTTTCCCTGTAGCACAAAGCAAAACAGTCTTAGAGATAAACAGGTTTTCTGATCGGTACATGCCTTAGTTGCCAGTGTTTATAGTTCTCCTTACTGTAACGAGCATTGTCAACTTATTGTAGTACAAATTTGGTTGATTGGGAAGAAAATTGCAGAAATGTCTGTACTTCATCAATATTATATGCCACATAGGTCTGAAAACATAATTGAGTTGTTCTGTGTGTTTCCACATCATCTTCTGAAGGTAACATTTTAAGCATGTCTTTGTTCGTCTTGCTTCTTTTTACTCCATGAAAGTAATTGCACATCACAGTAGGATTGACTCGAGATAGATGTTGTTATTGGCACAGCTGAATAAAATTACCTAAAAGGGGTGTTTTCCACTCCATAGTGCTTTTAAAGACTGGTGGCTTTTGTTCTGTAAACAAATATGTGAGGAGCGAGTGCTACCATGGGAGTATAAAATCAAAACTGGAAACAAAGCAAGCTCATGGGAAAGTGGTTGCTCTGGAGATTAAGGAGAGTTGAAGCTTTTTCAGAAATAGCCAAAAAAGGCCAGGCTAAAGAGAGAGGAACATGAAAGGGTCATTAAAAGACTTTAATAGAGAAACAGGGGAAAAGCAGCTTTGTGTTTGGTAAGACTGATTTAATTTTGAAACAAGGCTGGTAATAATAGTGAGTAAAGCAGATCAAGAGGATGTAAACAGCTCCATGTGTATGTGCAGTGTCACTGAAGATTCTGGTAATTTTTACAGTAACATTTAGGAAGAACTTCCTATGCTGTGACTTATTAAATCAATTAGTAGATGAGTCTTGAAACATCATGGGACTCTTGTGTCATATTAGTCAAGTCATGTAAACATGCTTAACTATAGGCATGGGGTTTTTCCAGGAGTTTTGAGGCAGAGATGCTTTACAGTAGGTTCTCTGTGCCGAGAAGAGGATGTGACAGGTATTTATGTGGCAACTACTGCATTAAGCCCTGTACAAACGTTTGAGGTGGTTATTTGTTGTACAAACATCATGGTGTGATTCTTGGGGTTGTCCTGTGCAGGGCCAGGAGTTGGACTCAGTGATCCTTATGGGTCCCTTTCAAGTCAGGATGTTCTAGGATGACATTTATGCCTTGCAATTTATAACGTGACTCCAGTGATACAGGCAGTGGTGAGATGCTCTCAGTAATGCACAGTGTGATGCTGTGGGTAATAGCACTCTCAAATAGGCAGATGGTGGATCCTGATTGAAATTACAGAGTACAAAATTGCAGTATTGTTTTGAAACATCCCTGTGAAAGCATATGCACCTTTGCAGAAAGGCTGGCACATGTCTTTTAGGGTTAAGGCAAGAGTTTGTCCTTGAGTTTTAGAGGTGGACTGCTGCAGGAAAGGCAGTGACAGGTTAGTGGGGCTCTGCCCTAGCAGAGACTAGAGAAATGGGACATTTCTAAAGGGAAAGCAAAGGTCCTATCTGATCAAGGCAGGGGCCATATAAACCCTACAGCATCAGCATAGTTTACATGAGGGACCAGTCAAGATCAGAGAGGGGAACTGCAAGTATTTGATGTTTCCAAATAAATAATGAGCTGTCCAGAAAACTCTTGAACTGACTTAGAGGATGTGATCCTAACCTAAGGAATGCTTTATAGTGGTAAAGAAATAGGCCAATGTGCTCCAGCTTTGTTATGATTTTGTCTAAATAAGTGTATTTCTTGTGTATGTGAGTTAAAGGCAATGGTACTTCTGAATCTCTTCAAGAAAGTGTGTTGGTTTCCATCCACTCCCATGCTCTTTCCAGTTCACACTGGAGTTTGAAGCCAGGGGAACCCTTGCAATTAGGAGATATAAAGAGTCTAAGCTGTAGGATTTGAGGAGTAAATACTGAGCTCTTGGTGCTACACAGGCTGTTGTGTTCTGTGCAATGCTCTTCCCTCCATGACTCGAACTTCAGGTTCTTTTTGGGGGTATTTTATCTTATTTGTCTATTTTAGTGGTTTAAGTTGTCAATATCTCCTATTTTAGTACAATATTAGAGTCAGTTGGGCAGGGAGGATGATTTGGTGTTTACAGGGAGGAAAAAACCTCTTAACATCTTTTATTCCATTTTTGATCACTTTGTTAATTTTTCCCCAAGTCCTCGTATCTCTGATGTTCCTGGAAGAGAGTGGCTGGAGCAGCTGCTCTCCTGCAGATCCAGTGCTTGCCAAATGGTCTGCATGATCGGCAGCAGGCTGTGTGGGCTCACAGTGAGAAGATGTTAGATTTGGATTTTCTGTTGATTTTATAGGCATTTGTCAAGTATCCCTTAGGAAGTATGTAACAAGGCAGAGGAGGGGAGTGCATGTGTGTGGTAATGTCCAAACTATTCAATGTAGGGGTTTTTTGTCCAAGGTTTGAGACAAAAAAATAAAATAAAAATTGTTTATGCTTTCCCTTGCCAACTGATCTTCTTCCTTCCCATCCAAACTTCTCTGCCTCCTATTTCAGTCAAATCTAGTGTAAATATACTCATCTCTGCTTCTGATTAAAAACATTTTGCACCTATTAACTTGGTCTGTTCGGACAGAAAACTGTAATTTTCTAAGCTCTTTTTCTTTGAAACAGGAATTTCAATGTATGTTATCATTTTGACTGTAAGTTCTAATGTATCCTTTGAACCATTTAGATAAATATACTAAAAGAGAGCAAAAGTTAAAGGTGCAAGGAAGCCTCACAATCTTGTAGGTTTAATTTCTCTAGGTAATCAGGCCTATCATTTGCCTGACATTAACTTTTCTTTTGAAAATAGATGTGCATTTGCCATTTTTTTAATTGTTAAAAATGCACAAGTTTGATTTGTGAGCTGTCAGTGTGTGAAGTAAGTTTACTTCAGGACTTGTTCATGGATGACTAACTACTTTTCCTCATGAAAAATTGCCTTGAATAAAATATATATTGGAGGGATATAAAATGTTTAGTTAATTTGACAATGAATTTTGGGTTAAATGTGTTCGGTAGTTCCACGCTGGCATTTTGCAAACACAAGTACACCTTCAACATCACATCAACACACAAACAATCTTCCTGCATAAAAATTCAGGGATTGTGAAATTATTTGATCTTTCCATTCACCCTTGACTGTGATCTAGGCTTATTGCAGGCACCAAATAAGAAAAGTAAAAAGCTGGGCAGCATGAGAACAGTTTTAAGGTGCCAAATGAATAAAACTGCAGACTTCACTTTCTTCTGATAGACCTGATGAAGCAGCATTGGATAAAACACATTTTGGTAACAATACACTGAGGGAGAGAAATTATTTGCATTTAAGCTTTAGCTTTTCCATGTTGATCAGCCTATCAAACAGAGCTCTGGTCAACCACATTCACAGGAGCAGAATTTAAACTGGCCAAGACAGATTAGTGCTACTGGGGTATTCACCAAAATGGATCACTCTCTTGTCAGAGGTGACCTGTAGACTCTTGTCTTGCCTAACCTTTGGGCTGAAAGGGAGATTGCCATCTTGGAGCCTGGGGAGTGAAAGAGAATACCATGTACATCAGTGAACAGAGCAGGCTTTTGTGGGTAAAAACTGAAGAACCCAGGGAATGGAGAAGTAGGGCAAAAACTTTATTACTTCAAGAAAGAACTTTGATAGGTTTAGAAGTTTTGTAGGTTCTGGGGGACTTGAACTAATTATCAAAGAAGTCCTTTCTATCTCTGCGTTCCTTTGTGTCCTAGATCTTAGTGAAAGCAATCGTGTGTCTCTTTGTGAGGGTCTGTCTTTTTTCTTCTGCTTCAAGAGACTCCTATCTCCTAGAAGGCTGCAAGTTATTAGAGACATGGGAGCATATAGTGTACTTCAATGAATTTGAAAGCAGAGTATATCAAATATCCTCATGTAGAAAGACCTTTGAGTGAAGAGTTGTAGCACAGAATGGAATGTGGAGGTTTTTTATCTGATGGATTATCAGCTTCGTGTAGTCCTCAGCTGCACCCTTTTTTTCAGCAAACAGGAAGAGCTCTGTGAAATATTTTCAAGTGCCAATCAGGGTCAGTAGCAAATGATACACTGAAAACAAATAGTATGCTTTTTGAAAGCTTAATTGTCTAAAACATGGCCTGGATTCAGAGAGCAGACACCCGACAACTGCAGTTACTGAGCACTTGACTGTGAGTGCACAGTATTTTACGGGAGAAAATCCTCAAGTCTGAGAAAAGTGAAGTTGCTGTGTTTATGCAGTAGAGGCAGCTGTGAAGTGTGTTGTCTGTTCTTTTATCCTGATCATGAACCAGAATTTTTGGAACAGGGAAAACCTCTTCACATGTCTTCCAATAAATAAACATCCTGTTTCTGAAATGAGATTTTCCTCTGACCATACACTGCTCACTGAGATGGTATCAACAGGATTGTGCTTGTACCTTGTGCTCCCAGGGTTTTCAGCTCCTCCTCAGACTGGCTGGAAGTCCTCCTGTGGCAGCCTGCTTTCTTTCAGTCCACCAGATCCATACCTGTTTGGTCTTTGGATGACAATTTGCTAAGAACCTGAATCTCCGTTCCACTTTGGATCTCATGGAAGGTTAAAAGCGAAGTGTTTGAGAGAAAGAGTTTTGGGGTGAATGAACGGGCATTTTGTACAAAATTGGTGCAATGTATATGGCAAGACTGGAGAGAAACAAAACATTTTTTTGTTCGTGTACAGGTGGATCAAACATGTGGCTTGGGGAAATATGTCCTTTGATAAGGGTAGGTGTGTGTCTATTACACGACAGCTTTATGTTATGCAGGGCAAATGGGATGACATTGTGCATCAGCAATGAGCTCAGGCAGGAATATCAGGGGTCCCAAATGCTTTAGATGAATTACCCTTGGAGAGTAGCCATTACCCTTTCCACACGTCACGGGTGTTGATGTACAGAGGTTTAACCCAGCGTTCTTCTGTCAGGTCATCAATATATGACATTGAATCTGCATCAAAGCTGGATACACAGCGAAGTTTTCTTAAAATCAATGTAAAAAAAAAAAAGCCACTAAACCATATTTCTTTGAGACAAGAGCAATGAAAAAACACGCTTTGCTGCGTAAGGGTCCTGTCTGCTCTCTGTTTTGTGTCATATCAATCTTGGCTTTTGCTATTTCATTAAAATTCCCAAGCGGTCAGAAGGTTGTTGCTTAATAGATTTAGCATTGGCTGGCTACATCAATACTGTGTTTAGTCACATTTGTTTTACTGGGGACATCTGTGCGAAGAGTTTAGCAAATATATTCATTCATTTGAAAGGAACCTGCTGCACTTTGGACCTTGACTGTGTACTGGTCTCGTGTACCTGAGCATTTCCTTCAGTCAGAGGCAACTTCAGGTAGTGCTTTGCAAAAATAATTTTAGCTTTTCTTCCAACTGGTAATTTCCTTTGTGTGGTCCTGTATGGAGAAGGGATTTAGTATAGAATATACAATTTGTTCTGTGAAAATATGGACCTTATTTGGTCTTTCTGTGTTGACTCAGAAGAGGGAAATGTCACAAGTATCAGAAATGCCCATGGAGTGAAAATCCAGACTGTTTTTCTGATGATGATCTTGCAATATGCGGTATGGTGGTGGGTAGGCGCTACTGTCCTCAGGTTAATGTCAGTTTTGTGGACAGTATTAGTTGGTGATTGAATCAAAATATTTGTATGCTATTAAGAAGCTTTCAGAGAATCAAGGCATTAGTATTCAGCGAGGATATAAAACATCATCAATAAAGGAATAATATTGATTATGTCTCCTTAAGGCACTTACCTGCAGATCTTTTCACATTTAATTTGAGCAGTCCTTTCCTTCCCTTTTCCCATAAGTAGATGTTAACATTCTTAGGAAAGATGACCTGTTTTAGACACAGCTATCAGAAATATTCATTGAGTCAAATCCATGTGAGATCATTAGATATGTAGCAAAAGGTGTTTGGGTGATAGAAGAAACCTGATCTTTCTGACATCGAGGTTCATCCTAGGACCCCAGTCCTGGCTGCTCACTTTTCCACAGCTGGAGAGAGTGTTTAAGCAGTCTTGGTGAATAGCAGAGACTGGGGGAAAAGTACCCAGAGAGGAGAAAGAAATAGATCCAGAATGAAATTAATATATCTGTCTGTCTCTCAGGGTTGAGGGAGAAGCTGAACAGAATCTGAACTCTGGCCCAAGAACAGCATGCAATGAAAATGTAGAGTATTTAAAGCTATTTTGCATGTTTTCTTCTAGGCAGAGTTGAGACATGCCACTGATCTAATCTCCATGCAGTCAGGGGTGTTAGAATTACCCTGCACCTTTTGTTGCACTGCACTTCCTTAGCACATTGCCAAAAATGTGAGAGAGTCTTTTGTTTTGACTTCTTTTTCAAGTTGTTTTTTTTTTTTTTTTTTTTTTTTTTTTTTTTCTTTTTATCCAAATGAAAATGCAGAGGAGACAGGCCACTTCACAGCCTGTCATTCTTCTCTCCTGTGCTTTTTTCCCCTCTGAAGAAGGTCAAAAGCTAGGATATCTGTATGATTGTTTAGTCTTAGACTGAGTTATAATTGCACATCTTTCTCCAGACAATTCAAACACTTAGAATTAAATATGCCAAATGAAGCTGACTGTAAAACTGTATTTGCACTGCATTACTTTCTACCCTGTTTGGTTTTAGAATAGCAACAATAATAATGACACCATTAAAAAAACCCCAAACTTCCCAAGCAACCACTGTTTACAAATACAGAGAGAGATGGAAGTTATTTGGTTCTGATTAAAAACTTACTGTGTGAATGCACCTGCAGACACACCCAAGGTGTTTGATTCAACTCCAGCTCTTAAAGTGAAGAGTCTTTTCCCAAAAGCTGGAACCATTTTTTTGAGTGCAGAATATCACAGGATCAGACTCAGATGCATTTCTTATCATTTTTTTGTGAATTTAGAGCATGTGACTGTTTTTTTCCTTGTGGGTTATGCCCTTGGAATATGTAAGAAATATATCCCAAGGGATATCAAGTGAACTTCCCACTCGTTGTTACTCTCAGTATTACAGGATGAAATATGGTGGAACGTTGTGTAACTGAAATACATGGAAGTTCAGCTCCCCATTAATAACTACAGAGAATCCAGAATTAGAATATTGTGATATATGTTGGACATCTACGTCTCTGCAGGGACTCTGGGAACAAAATACATTCAATCCTGTTGCAGGAGGGTCCATTAACCAAAGCTCAGGCTAAACGTGGTGCTGGGGCATCCTCTTGGACCAGCAACTTCAAACCAAATCCTTCTGGCTTAGTGTCATTACCACCAGTAAATCCTTTTTCACTTATTTTGGGAAATTGAACAAAATCTTTAAAAAGAATTGTTTTCTTACAGTAACTTCTAAAATTATGTTTTGCCCGTGTTTGAAGGGTGCAAAAAGAAATCCCTGATGAAATAGAAACCTTTATATAATGGCTGTTGGCCCAGGGATGTTCTGATGCTGGTCCATTGGCTCAAGAAGAGGGATTTGTCGTTCAGCAGCTCTTCTATTTTGGAATTGCAGGTCTGCAAAATAGTTTTTTACCTGCCTGTTTTGTGGGATCTGCAGCATCCTTTGCTGCTAGGTCCAGCCCTGTGCTACTGTGATGAAAGGAGAGGTGGTTTGTGATCAGTTTAGTGCAGTGCCTTTTATTGTTATTATTTATTGGTATTAAAGTCTACACAGGTCTCCATAACTGGTAAAGCTTCAGATGAGAAAACAGATAATACCTGGAGTTTCTGATCATACAGCACAGAGTGTGCAAAGCTGGTCCTTGTGAGAGCCCTCGGCCCTTTCAGTCCTTACCCAGAAAACTCATTACTCTTTGAGCTGTTTTGGTATAGAAAGGGTGAAGCAAGATTGGGAAAGTGACCTTTCCCTTGTCTTGTGAAATCACTTGGTTCCCATTATACCTTTTTTTTCCCCCTTGCTCATTTCTACCATGGTTTATATGAGTGCCTCTTCTAAATGCCAGAGCAGCAATAGCCATTTTAAATATGGTTGCAATTTCATGCCCCCAAATTTCCTCTGTTATCTTTAATCTTTGATCATTACAGTCCCTCACTGTAGCTTTTTGGTAAGCTGCAGTTTTTTATGTTACTGCTGTTTAGAATTAACTGGTCTGCTTCCTAAAAAGCCAAATGTTTAATCAATACATATCCTACTGTGTATAATAAATACATTTCTGCCATCACTTTTTGAAGAGCGAATGCTTTTGATTTGAGCCAAATAGTTTACAAAATGGTGAGGGAATTTTTTTAGTTGGTTGTTGTTTGTTTTTTTTTTAATAGATGTTTAATGAGATAGGGCCAACCGGTGGATTAGAGCATAGAAACAGTATTGAAATTCAGGGGTGGGGTGGGGAGAGAAGCCTTTTACACGAATTAGTTAATTTTGAGCATTTGTTACATTAGCATTTGCTCCACTTCAGCTGATTAATTTCTTTGGATTGTGTTTGTTTGCTGGGTAATAATTTGACAATGTTGCAATAAACTAAGCATTAAGAAGTGGTTTCGTGTACTGGAGTGTGCAATAGGTAAGTAAAGTTGTTGTTTGTGGCTCTTTTCCTGAACTTTGGAAGGAAAAATCCCATTTTAAACCTGTAATAACGGAGGCTGATTACTTCCCATCAACTCACTGGCTTCTAGGGCAGAATTTTCAGGCTGGTTATTGCGTGCACTGCTCTACTATAAAGTACAGGGTCTGTAAATTAAAGTTGGACCATAAGAGATTTAATCTGCAATTTTATAGGTCTCTAATCCAAGAGTCGTTTTGTATTTCAGGCTCCAAGTATATTATCAGAGTTTGGGGAAGGGTTTTTTTGTGCTTGAGTTACATTTATTTATTTGTTAGCAATGTCTTTAAATTATATTGTGAATTACAGCCAGGAAAATATTGATGCTTTTTTTTTTTTTTTCTCCCCCCACAAAACTATAGATTAGAAACGGTAAACAAAGTTGTTACACACTGAAGAATAAAGACTTGGAACGTGCTTCAAAGGGAGTAATTTACTTGGAGCTGGATGTCCTGTTTAATCCTGTAAGTTGAAGTGTTTTCTCTTTGCTTATCGCTTGTATAGGAAAAGTGTGAATCTACAAGGACGAGGGTGCGGGGGGGTGGGTGATGCTTTAAAAAGCAGGAGCCAAGCAGGAAAAGTCCTGATCCAGTTGCATCTGGTGTTGGAGGAATATTTAATGTTGTGGGTGAAGAGGTGTTGGGCTATCAGAGCTGTGGCCCCTCCAGGTGGATGGGAGAGAGCAGGTGCAGTTTTGGATTGACAAATAACCACGAGCGCCTTGGGAAGGAGGTGCCGATTGCTGTGGCCAGAGCTTCGATTGCAGCAGCCAAAAATGGGCTTAATGTTCATCTTATTACACATTAATTTTAACACCTACTTCTTCCCCAAAAAGCTGACCCACAGTGTTCTCTTCCCAGGGTGTTGACAGGAAAATTAATGAGGCATGGGCACAGTGTGCTTAGTTTTTAGGTGGCTGAGTCAGTCTCAATCGTTTATGCCCTACAGCCTTTCACTGAGTTTAACTCCTATTTATTAAGGCCATCATGGGCTGTGCCACAGCTCTGCTCTTGCAGAAATGAGTCCAGCCTTGCCCAGTTTAACTCATCTGCATTTTTCTTAGCATAGAATGGTTTGGGTTCAAAGGGACCTTAAAGCTCATCTCATTCCAACTGGCCTGCCATGGGCAGATACACCTTCCACTAGACCAGACTGCTCTGATCCCTGTCCACTGAGTGTTTCCAGGGATGGGGCATCCACGACCTCTCTGGGCAACCTGAGTCAGTGCCTCACCATCCTCATTGTGGAAAATATGTCTAAAAAGCAACTCCGAAGTCATACAGAGGCTGAAAAGAGTGAGAGATGCTGAAATTTCTAATCTTCCTGAATAGCACTGGTGATAGGAAGCTGAAATAAGACATTTAAAACTACATGATGTTATTTTTATAATATATATATATATTTTATTTTTTTTTTTTTAAATAAAAGCAAGTATTAGAACGTTCAAGCCCCGAGAAAAGCGCTTTACTCAGGAAAACCGCAAATTTTCTAAAAAGGTGAATATTGTGTCTGGGCTAAGCTTTTGCATCTGTTATGGAAAGATTTGAATTGCTGTTGCACGGCTGCAAGAACAAAACCTACTTATGCATAAAATGCTGAACACATGTAAATTCAGTGTATTTCTGTATATATTAAAAGGTTTGTTTGTGTTAACATGAAATTGCTTTCTGATCTAGCTTGCATCAGTAGTTCTGCTTTGTGCTTCGGAGTGGGGAAAATGATAGCTGTGGATTTTGCACAGTTCGCAGCACTTAAAGCTCATAGAGAGCCTTATTCCCTTCTTCAGGAAGGAAGAAACCAGGGCTTAATTCTTTATGTAAAAAGAAAACCCATAGGATTTTAGAACAACAGTCATTACTCTTTTTAAAATAAAGATGTCCTGTAATAGGTCTAAAAATCCCTATTTCTTCTTATGGACTCATCCAAAACATGTAGAAAAGAGGTTCAGACTGGATTCTCTCTGGCCCTTTTCCTGAGACATTCATAAATTTTGAGAATCAAATGAGCATAAAGGTAGGTTTGTGTAACTGTTTTATTTAGTTTTGTCATCAAGACATGCTCATGGGAGTTTTGGTTTTTTGGCTTTTTGTTTGTTTGTTTGTTTTGTTCTTATTTTAAGGGATGAGGAAAATCTGGAAGGTTTAGGTGCAATCAGAAAGCAGACAGGAGCTGGAGAATGTGTCTGAAATAGAGGCTTTATTTGTAATATGTGCCCTGGTGTGCATTTGTAGCTTAAATTATCCCTGTTTCTGGAGCAATAGTAGGATATTAGTGTGTTCAATTAAACTCTTCTTCTCCTCCCCTCCTCCCACTCCAATATTTATCAGATCTTATCAAGAAATGTTGATCGCGTGAAAAAAATCACCATGGCAATATGGAATACAATACAATTCCTTTGGAGCTGCTTTCTCTGGGAGTCCACGGTAAAGAGCTTGATAGCATTTGTGGTAAGTGGATTTCTTCTTTTATTGCATGAGGCTAAGTGATATAAGATCTCCAGTGTTGCTGTGCCTTCCTCTCCACCAGCGTAAAGCCGTTTATCGTTTGCTGTTATTGGTATTTTATAGGGCTGTGGCTTTCAAGGCAGCTTGGGCCACACTGGGCCTGATGGGGATGGAAATCAGACCTTCAGGAATAGCCTTTCTCCACTTGGAGCAGAGGTATTCCTCACCTGCACTGAGGATGCCCATGCCAGTGGTGGATGGTGCCACCATGCAAAGGCTGTAACTGTGTGGTGACTCTGAAGTTTTTAATTATTTTAATATAAGATGTGGCAACTTGCAGGTAGGAAAGGAATGAGATGGTGGCCAAGGGAGTGATGCAGGGAGATGCCTTTGATGTGGATGAGACAGTAGAGTTGATGGGTCTTGTCCCTTCCATCTTCTGCTGCAATGAGGTAGCACTTCACTGCAGGTTATCAACTCCTGCATGGCTGTGTTAACATTGCCTGTTGCAAATTTACTCTCTTGACTGTAATAATACATTGTTTAAAAAAAAAAAAAAGAGAGAAAAGGAAAAGTGAGTTTGTGTGCAAACAAAAAGCCAAGTTCTCTACCTGCCTGTCCAGCTTTTCATCTCTCTCCTTTTTTCTCCTGGTAGTAAACACCTCATTTGCAGTTTTCTCATAATCCACTCAAGCACAAAAAGGTTTTGCCTGCTCTTTATTCTGCGGTGTGACATTTTCTTCATGCTTGAAATGTTTGGCATGCCATTAAAGGTTGCAAAATCGTTCTGTGGTGGTCCAGTGTGCAGAAAGAAAGTTTCTGAGTTGAGTGTTTATTGAGCGATACAACGGTCACATCTCCAAGATTTTCTCCTGCTTTTACTGTCCGTGAATTGTAAGATGCTTAAAGGTTTTTTAAAAGAAAACACTTCAGTGTATTTGCCAGGGATGAGTAAAGAAGACCATTCCTGATTGAAAGAAGCTCCAGAACAAAGACAGAGGAGCTGTCTTCACCCTTAGGTTAGAGGGGTGGCTGATGTGGGTCTTTTCTCTGTAATTTTTGTCTTCCCTAAAGTTCATTTAGCTCATATCATATATAATATAGATAGTGTATGTTATATATATAGTTAATGGCTTGAGAGCTGGTGGAGAGCAGAGTAGTTGGTGCCTTACTGAAGTCCATGTGGCTATGCAAGGGATTTCTGTGATGGTGGCCAAGGGAATCAAGGTCAGGTCCACTGGGGCTGGAAATGGAGGGTTCTGTGGAAAATTCCAGTGTCAATGTCCTACCACGACTGTACAGCAAGAATCTAAGCACATATTTAAAAGGTTTGCTGTTAAGAGATTTTGCCCCAAAATACAGCTGTGAAGGTAGGTTTTCCAGACCTAGGGAAAATGTGAAGGGGATGAAGAGGCAGAAAAATAAGAAGGTGAGAAAATGGTTCTACAGAAAAAGGAATTTATTTGTAGTGAGAAGGAGGATGAGCAGGTTACAAGTTAAAGACTGTTAACATTTTTACTGGATACCATACTACTCCTGGCTTCCTGAAAGAAAGTGGGTAATGGGAAAGGAATAAAAATACTCAACTCTAAGAATAATTACCACAGACTTCTTCTACAACCCAAAATTTAAGTCTATCTGATTTTTCTCACATGGAAATAATTCAGCTCTGGCACTTAAAATGAAATGCTAATTATATATCTCTCTCTCACTATTTCCAGCATGAGTGTTCATAGTATTGAAAATACACACACACAGAATGGTAGGTGCAGCATCCCTCCCTGCCCCAGTCTGTATGGAAAATCCACTCTCAACATGTTGGTTAAAAGATGAGGGGAGGAAGATGCACAAAGCTTCTCTGACCACAGTTTCAGTGCCAGTCAGGCCCTCAAACCATAAAAATGCTTTTTTAGAAAAATCTTTTTCCTTACAGATGATGTCCCTTAGGCCACTGGCAGTAATTGTTTTGATCATATGCTGCATTTCCATGTATCTTCTTGGTGATAATCCCAGATACAGAGTGATCCTCAAAACCCTCCAGCTCTCTTGTATTGCTCTTACTTTCCCTTGCTCCAAGAGGGAGTGAAGGGAGGGAGGAGGAGGAAGGCAAACAGACAGTGTAATCATGGGAGCCCTGTTTCTTAGGCAATTAGAGCAAAAGCACTACCTGACAGAAGGAAATATTTGTGAGCTCATCAGAGGATGGCAGTAGGTGAGGACGTGGTATGTTACACCTTCCTGGTTTAGTTTTCATTACACTGCCCCTCCTTCCCCATTAGTGTGACAGCTCATGTGTGTGACAAGGACATCAGCTGCTATTTCTGGGTGTGCAAGAGGAAAAGAGGGATGGGTAAAGAGGGAGGAAACAGCACAGGCAGGACAGGAGTGAATAGAAAAACATTGTCACTGTGTTTTCTCATCTATGTCATCCCAATCCAAATCTCTTTATTAGTTTGTAATGGTGAGGGGAGACAATCCAGAAACATGTGAGTTGGTGATTTTTATTTTTTTTTTGTGCTGTAAAAATGAAATAATATTATTCATTAGCATTCTGTGCTTTTAATACAGTGATTTTTCATCTGAGTTAATTGTAGAGGCACAGAGGAGACTGGTGAGCTCTGCTCAGGAACATGTAAAATAAGAATTTTCTGAGATATAGAGATTTTAGAAAGAGTTGAAAGGGAGGTGATTTTTATTCACAAAAATAAGATTTCCCTTTTGGTGATGTTTGCCCTGTGCACAAAGGGCTTGGTGCAAATTGTGTAACTGAAATTCTAAAAAAGACATCCTGGATCAGAGGAAAGAGTCACAGGTTTTCTGGGTTCTTCAAAGTGTACCCCTCACCATTGGTTTGGTGTGAGAAATGGACACGTGGTTGTGTGTGCCTGGAAATACCAGAAATATTCCCACATGTGAAAAATACTGCCTGTTGAGTTGACAGTGTTCAAGGATACCTTTGAATACTTTGTGTATTTTTCTTCATTAATTCAGGATATAGGGGGGAATTGTAGATTTTTTCTTTGAGGCAAAAGACACCTTCAAACGTTCCATTCTCTTTAATTTTGATATTGTTATCTCTGTATTCCACCCAGTGCATTGTGTTTTGGTTGAAACACACTTCTCAAGAAGGTCTTGAATTTAAAGACAACCAAAGACATCCCTGCATGGTCCTTCTTATGTGCCTGACACAACTGATACACTACCTGGGACAATTTTTTTACCAGTTCCCAGTGTGAATGTGTAGTTTTAACGTGGTCCTCCTCACTCCTGCCTCGTCACACTCTTCTCCATTGGGACATCTCTTCCACGCAGCATTACTTGTGTCCAAAAGTCTGGAGCTGCACGGTGACATGTGCCTGGGGGAATGTCTACTCACAAGTCATTTAATATGTTTGCGTGGTCATAAGCTGTTTGTTTTCCCCACTCATGCATATGAAAACTTGTGTTCTTACCTTTCTGAGGCACACTTAAACCAAACTTTTGACCCTTCCTTCTACATGCAAACACTCCCTGCCTGCTCTGCTGCCCCATCTTCTCTGGTGATGGAAAAGAAAGCTATATTAACCAAATCATTGTTACTGTACTCAACATATTTTAAAATATTTTAAAAGTTAATTTTAGTCACAGAATGATTTTCATGAGGAATTATGCATCATTGCACATTGTGCTTGTGATTTTTGTACAACATAATTACACCTTCTATTGACAGTTTTTTCTGCATTAATGGTAATTATGCCATTTAATGAAATTACAGTAATTGCATTAAAAATATATATATAATCTGGTGTGAATTAAAAGGATATATTGATTGGAATTTTTACTGTCATACATACTTTTTTTCAAAGTTTGCATGATAGTTGGAAGAAACATTGACAGGATCAGGCAAATGATGGGAAACCAGCCACCACAGCACCTCTGGTGTGACTGGCAGTGCTTGCTGCTGAATTCCTTCAGGGTCCCTGCACACTCACCCATGCCAGAACACTTCATTTTTACTGGCAGCATATCCCACTGTATCAGGTTTAGGCTTCTTGCTAATTAAGGCTGCTGCCAGGATGGGTACAGGTGGGAGCTATTTTTCCAGCTCAGCCCTCGCTGGCAGCCTGGGCCAGCCAGACAAGGAATGCATCAGGCACAGGCAGTATTTATTTATTTAGTAGTGACATTGCAGTTGTGTCTGCTAATTGTTTTATGATGGCTTACTATTGGGGGGAAGGGAAGGAGTATGTGGGGATGCAGCATAACGTGTTGGAAATGGGGAGTTTTTGGTTAAACTCCCTGCAGTTATGTGATGGTGGGGAGCTGGGAAAATGACACACGTGGGATCCTTTTGGAGCACTTTGGGCTTCCCAAAAAGCCAGCCTGATAGAAGAGCAGGGAAGCTCTTAGGGCTGGGGATGCCAGCAGAGCTGTTGAGGGTTGTGGGTGCAGCAGAAACCCCAAATGTAAGCTTTTGTGCTTCAATCTGCAAAGGTGAGATTTTGGTACCATTCTCTGTTGAGATCTCCAAAGCTTTTTCAATCTGGAGAGAACTCGAGGATGGCCTGTTTTTTTCGCAGCGGCCCCTTGGACTGTGGGAAGTTGAAAGCCTGAGGAGTCACAGGGCAGGCTGGGTGAGGCTGCAGGTATATGCAGTGCTGTGCCAGTTTGCTTCAGGCTTAATCTGGGGTAGTAGCAGGGAGAGAGATTAGATGCTCCAGCCCATGAACCTCTGGGCATCTCTGCTGAGAGTGCCATTGAACATGCTGCCACTTAAGCCTGTGATATGAGAGCTGGATCTGAGCCCAGCTAAACTCATCTCATAGCGAAGTCACCAATCATCTTATTAGACAAGAACAATTTTTGATCCCTGTTGAGATGGGCTATTTTTATATTGATGAACTATGGGCAAAAGGCCATTAGTTTGTTGACAGTGTCCTCTAAAATTGCTAATTGCCTATCAGGAAGGAAAATGTTCTTTTTCCCTCAGGAAAGACATTTATTAGCTCAAAATCTAAGCCTTTTGGAGTTTACTTGGGGTAAATCTCTCATTCTGCATGTGGACCAGTGTCTCCTGCATGTTATGGTTTGGCTTTCCCAAGCGAAGCACAAAGTGTTCCAGCCCTGTTTGTACTGAGCATAATTTAACCCTGGACATGACAACAATATATGGGTCAAACATCCAATTTAACTCCTGTATTCTTTCAAAACACAGTGATTTATTTTATTTTTTACTTGATGGGAGAGTAGTTAAAGATCAACAAGGGGAGATTCTTGGGATGAAAGTTATGTAGGGAACATGAAAAATCTGTGGAAATCTATCTTCCAGACCAGTATCAGCTATGAAATGCAAACATCTTAGGATAGAGACTGAGTCATAAAGACATCTCTGAGACCTCTGTCCAGCCAAGCAGAGGATAGAGAGACTTTTAATTTACCATTAGATGAGAATAATTCACTCTCCTTTTGGGTGGGGAGATGTGCTCTTATATGAACTTCCCTAGAATTTTTCTTATTTTCCCCATGGATTATCCACTAATTTTGAACAAGCAGTTCCCTGATACAAAGAACAAACCATCCTGCCATGACTACATGTGTAACTGATGAGAAGGGTATAGTCTTTTTTCTTCTTTCATGCTTTTCTTTCTCATCCTCATTGCTGAAGACGAAATATAAAACATTGTTCCCAAACTGTCCGGGAACGGCATTAAAGTAATGGTAGATTAAAATGTCTCCACATTTAAAAACTAAGTAAAATGAATAGATGTAATCCTAAAGAGAGAAGAATGAGTATTCTTAAAACACTGAATAGGGAAGTCGGAAAAACAAGAAACTTAAAAAAAAAAAAAAAGAGAGAAAGAAAAAATATTAATGCAAAAGAGATGGTCTTTACACCCGCTTTACTGTAGAGCTTTTGCTGAGGGCTGTTCTCAGCCCATTTGCAGCTTGTGTTTTGCTACAGTTTTAAAGAAGCAGTCGACAAAGGGACGAAGGCAATTTCTATTTAAATAGGGAGCTGTAAAATAACACTGGTAGAGAAATTTGTTAATGTTGAGGCTAGAGGTGGTGCCGGAGGAGCAGCAAAAGACAGGTTTCAGGAATCTGACCTAGTAGGTAATTCGTCAGAGCCCCTAACATTTCCTCCCCTATTTCCCTCTGCAACTCCCTGGCAGTGACAGATCTTTAAAATGATTGTCTCGAACTCCGGGGAGAAGGCGGGATTGGAGGTATGTTTTTATTCGGAGCTGTTATATCCCAGTGAAAGCATTTTCCTGGGAAAACCTTCACATCCTGCCTCCTCCACAGCGCCCGTGGCCGCGCCTGTGAACACGCACGGCGCAAAGCTGTCAGGAGCACGATACCTGACACAAGCGCTGCTCGGACGAGAAACAGGCTTCTCCAGACAATTAAACGAGGTGGTTTTACCCCTTTTCCAGCGGTTTTTACCTTCCCAGTGTTATTCGTCCATGGTTGAGGGGATTACAGTTTGAGTTTGAGATCCCAGACTTTGCTTTGCTGCAGCAGTTAAAATTCCTGGAATAGCAACAGTGATATTGGTGATGCTGAGAGACACACAGCAAAGTAAACACACGTTATTTCCAGCTCTTTCAGAAATGCAAGAACAAACAAGGACAAAGTTAATAGGGAAATAACCACTTAGAAGCTTGACAACAGGATAAACAAGATTTAAAAAGCAAAGTCTGAAGCTTTGGAGATGGAGCTGAGCAGAGACCAGTACAAATATCCCATTTAACTCTGAAAAAGGTGGACGTCTGGCCTTATATTTTCAGCTCAGGCATCTGGGGGATTTGTTTTTTACCAGTGAAATGTTCCAAAATAAAAATAAAAGCAAAACTTTGTTTTGCATCTGAGGAGCCATACTCATTTCCTCTGGGTGTGCTTGACAAAGCATTTACCCAATATAGCAATTGCCTTGATTTTGGGGTTAGGGATCTTCCTCTTAAATTAACTAAGTCTATGCTGGGCTGATATTTTTGAGGAATAGTAATGTTTTCTGTGCTGTTATTCATAACTTGAGTGCATCACATAGGAATGATTCCTGCAGCCCTGGTAATGAGAGAGAGATCTAAATCACTGCCTGTCACTCTATAATTGTGTTATGTTGGTTTTAATTGATGGTAAAGCCTTTTAATACCTTGGCTGTGTGTGTTAAACTCTGTAGTCCAAGTATTTGGGTAAAAGAACAGTCTTGTCAGAGAATGAGCCTCTGTGCAGCAAGAGTATGTATGCAGGCATCCAGTCGAGGATTCAGGCAATGGAGAAAGAAATTCAGCTTTGTTTCAGTATATGGATTTATCCCTAGAAGGTGTCTGCATTAAGATACACATATATATTTAGCTATCTGTCAGTCTCCAGAACTGGAGCAGAAATACAGTTTTCATCTCTTTGGCTATTTAATGACAACCCACAAAGCTGAGATCAAATGTGCAAACATTTTATCTAATGATTAAAAAAACTCAAACACCACCCCCCCCCAAAAAAAAAACCACAACACACAACAAAACAAACAAATGTAAAAGGACTCTTTCTAGCTAAAACCCGCACTAACTGCATCCACAAACCCTTCTGCCTTTGTGTACAAGTTGTGACCTGTTGGAGAACTCTGCTTGACGCTTGCATTTCCACCTAATTTGATATTGTCTTTTTTTTTCTTTTTCTTTT
>VXAU01002736.1:3000325-3045049 GCA_013399695.1 Formicarius rufipectus
TTTTAGTCGTCTTCTTATTCCAATGCACAAGTCTCATTACTACACTCGCATCAGGCTGAGCCCACACAAGGTATCCTGATTTTTGTTCCTGCCCCCAGATTTCCCTTTACCTGAAAAAGATGGCTCTGTATACCCAGCCATATGTCCATGTATGCACAAATGCACTGCCCTATGTGAGTGTGTTAATTCTCTCCTCTACTCTTGCACTCTCGCTTTCTAAAGGCAAGAATAAGTATCTGTCAGAAATAATTTGTTGTTGACAGGCTTATTGCCTCCAAGGGACTTGAGTGCCATTTTGGGGAGCCAGTATTTTACATTATTGGCTAATATTCTCCATTTTGTTTGAAGCAGAGGGACTGAAAACTTAAAAAACCCCAAAAGTCTAGAGTTTGTCCCTGAATACTTATTTTCAGAAATTTCTCTTTATTTACAGAGCTCATTTTGCATATGTGGCAACTTGAAACTATATAACCCAGAGATAAGTGAAAACTACAGATTTCTGCTCCCCTGTAAATAAAAGAGGAGCACATCTTTGTGTCTCAAATCAAAGTCAGTGATTTGGTTTAGTTCAAAACCTAACTAGAACATTCACAGCAGTACCAGCTCAAGTTTTTCTCCCGCCTTCATGAATTACACAGACCGTGTTTATAAATTGCAAGGAAACTTTTGGTGAAGCTGTTAGTACTTTAGAGTTCAGTTGAATTGTGTGTTTTGAAACTTTGAGTTCCAAATAATATTTTTCACAGCTTTGCTGATGAGGCATTTCATTAGCATTGGAGCCTACACTGGCTAAGAAAATAACTTTTTGCCATGGGTTCCTTGCATGCATTTAATCTCCTTTCTCTTTTATTTCTTCCATCTGATGGAATGTATTGCTCTCCTCCCATCACTGTTGTTTTCCAAGAATTATTCTGTCACATAACACAGCACCTTTCACTTCTCCACAAAAGCTTACCAGGTCAAAGAAAGCTGGTGTTTTACAAGTAGAATAATTATAATTACTGTGGAGAAAAATCACACAGAAGATGCTATCTTATGCTAGGTTTTTAAACCTCTTAAAACTGTTCTATCCCTTGGCTGTGGGTTTGCTGGTGACAAATGTTTTATGGGCATATTTTAGTAGACACCCGTCTAAAATCTGGTCTTAATAGTCAGATCCTAAATTGGAACCAGAGGGGCAGAAAAACCAGATTTGAAACGTGTTTCTAAGGGTTTGTTTTTACTTTCAGTTGAGGCTGCCTTCTCTCATCTTTTGTACTGCTGTCAAAAGGGCCACTCTTATGGTTGTTCAAACTCCATGCTTCTTGACAGGAACAGTTGGACCCCTCTTCAATGATTTTCAGATGAAACAGCTTCCAAACCTCCAGAGCTTTAACTTGTAGTTATTAGGCCCTTTGAAAGAGCAACACATTAATCAGCTGAAATCAAGTGGTCCTTTCTCCAAGGCTGTGATATTGCTGTTCTCTTCTAGGTAGAGCTCTAGTCTAAATATTAGTTTCAAGAGCTCTTTTTTTATTTACTTTCCCTCTAGATATGTCTATCCCGTTTCTGTTTGGATCAGTGTTTTAGAATGCTGTGAATTAAATTGTTCACTCCTATAATAGGCTTTTATACTCTAAAATGTCATTAAAGTAAGTAACACAGAAAACTCTCATTCACTTCTTTGACTCTTAGTTTAGAAATTGGCTGTTGTCCTTTTAACTTCTCCTTGTACAATGTGAAGCCCAGCAGAAAAGGCATCAGTGATGTAATGGGCTATGTCTGACACAACTTGTTCTAACAATGATGTGAAACATTTTAAAAAAGAAATGGTTGGTTGAAACTTGATCATTTGGAACAGGGCTTTGGTTTGTGTCCCTGAATTCTCTGGTATTGAGGAAGTGATCTGAACCTGTTAATGGATTCCCTTGCTAGTCTATGTGTGAGGCAAAAGGCAGACTGGGAAAGACAAGAAATCAAGAGGATACTGTTCCTTGCATTACCCATTATTTACATCAGCAGATGAAGCATTCTTGAATTTTGGCAAAAAAATGTTGATAAGTAAATAATTTAGGGAACATAATACAGGACCTTCTCCCAGGACAAAGATAGCAGTGAAGAGAAAGTAAAAAAAATGCATGATTGAGAACCTTGTCATTTGGAGAGGGGGCATCTGTGTCACAGGGCTGCTGATGCTGTGGTCCGTGTCAGGGACCTGCCTGAGAGTTGACAAAATAGGACCTGGATCTGCTTTGAAAACTGATGCTGCAGAACTACTCAGAAGGCTGCTAGATTGCAGAAACATTTCTATTTGCTGTATAAACACACTCTGAACTTTTAGTATGTACTGTATGTTCACAGCAATCATTTCCTGTACGTCCAAGGCTAAATAATTTCTGAATAGCTAAATCAATTTGTCTTGTGTCTGTGGTGTGTCACAGTAATGAAAGTTCCCTGTACTGTGGTAGTAGCAGTAAAGCAACTCTTGTTAAGGAGATGTGAGGGCTTTATCAAAGCATCACTGTTTGAGTTACAACTCAGCAGCTGATTAACTAGTCAGCATTAGAAAGGAAGAGACAGTATGCCTGAGCTCCCCACTGAGCCTTCAGTGAGATTTTGCAATGAAGTTTTGCTTAAGGTCTGAAACTTAATAATACACAAAATGTACTGTAAAGATCTAAAATCACCAAGGTCTTGGTTTCATAGCCTGCCTAAATGACCTGTGATTGCAAGGTTGTGTTGCACTTGCAGCAGAGCAGAGTGATGTTCACACAGGATGGTGACAGATGCACTAAAACTGGGTCAAGTCCTGCAATTGAGTGAATGAAGAAAGGTTCTTCAAGAGCTTCATTGACTCCTTGTAGGACTTTGCCTTGCTGGCTGCTGGTGGATCCTTTTTGCTCTGTAAAGGGAAGACTGAATTTGCTTTTGCCCCTGGGAGATGGTGTAATTACAACCCCCTCCAATGGCTGAAGCAAATGTTTTGAATTAATACCTGGCAATAGGAATTTCCATGAAGGAGTTTACATAAGGATCAGATGTATATTTATATGTGTGTCTGTTTTTATCTGTCTGTATGTACCTGTGAATGTTATCTGTGTAGAGAAGTACAGTAAGAGGTCCTTATTCTTTGGAGTGACATTTGAGGTAGAACAGGAACTGAAAGCACCTTTATCTTACAAAACAAGCAGAGATTCATCCAAGGGAGCTGGAATAGTTTCAGAGGAACTTGTTCAGTTTAGAACTTTTCATTTATGGGAGAATTTTCAGCTGGGAATATAACAATTTTTGAAGTCTTTATTAACTAATGTCATGCAAGACTTCTGTAAGACAGATCAAGTACTGTGCCTTCTTGGCCAGAATTCATGTGTTTCTGTTGCCTTGCTTACATGAGAAATGTGACTGTGTGAATCATTATCACTTCTAATATTTTAGTATGTTGAAAAGCAGGATCAAAAAGACCCAAAAAAGAATACCAAATCCTCTTCTAAATTCCTGTGCTGCAAATCAATAGCATGAGGATATATTGTCTGGATGTCAGCCCACTTTATAAATTAATATATCTCAAAGATTGTTTTACTGGCCTACAAATGCCAAGAACAGGATGACAGTCTTATTCCTTGCATAGCAACAGCTAACATAAAATCAGGTTCAGTCTAGAAAATGCAGTGCTGTTTGGGCAAGGTTATGGATACAGGCATTGTTTCTTGGTTTATGTTTGGCCCATGGTAGGTATTAACTGGTCATTTGTCTGATGTCAGACAAGTCTTTTTGTTTAAAAGTTACAACAGCTGCTGTTTTGTAGGCGTATAAATTCTCACACTGCTGAATGCAATGGGAAGTGTGTCTTTGGTACAGTGTGGTTACACTTTCAAGTCCATAATGCAAAATACATTGCCATAAATATCCCATTCTAAACTGCCAGCATTGTCTTTATATGTAGTGTCTGATGGGCCAAGGATGAGGGAAGGCAGAGATTTAGATTTCTCATCGCTCCTTGAGTTTTCCTCTGTTGCAGTTTGAGATACATTTACTGAATCTTACTGATTTTCACTTACCTGTATTATTCTAAAAATATGATTGTTTCTGATCATTCCAGGTTCTTTGGGGGGAAGAAAAATCAGAAAAATGTGTTTGTGCCTTGTCTTAAAGGAGATTGCTTAAAATAGCTTTGAGTTGCTACCAGCATTAGGCAGTTCTTCTGGAAACACTACGTATGAGTAGAAAAGGAAATGGGATCACAACATGCATTTTATGGCAGCTCTGTATTTAGTTTATTAACTTTACATTGCCAACCCCTCCAAGTTTGCAGTCTGTTCAGGTATAGTTGGTACTTTCAAGATACGATTTTTTTGAAAGATCCTATGTGCTTTTTAAATGCCCATCATGTTAGCTGTGTGTTTTGCTGTTCCAGTTTGCACAAAAAAAACCCCTTAAAATTTAGCTTCTTGTGTTGCTGTTAGTGGGTTTTGTCAGGTACAACTCCAAATACACAGACTCATACTGGTTTTGGGTAAAGAAACGCCAAGCAACCAGTGAAATTGGAATATGCTGTGCTGAAAAATGACAAGAGTATGAGAACTGAGACTAGGCTGACTGGATCCCTTTCCAAAATAATACATCATGTGCAACCTAAAGCCTTGCCTTCTGGGAGGTGACAGTCCTTTCTATGTGCTGCTGTGCCAAGAATATAGGTGGATTAATGGTGAAGATGCATTTGCTGATCATCCCCTGTGGAGTGACAAGGTTGCTCCATGGCTCCTGTTGCACAAGAGAAAAAAAGCCCTCTCCTTTAGCCTGTGAAAGACCCCTGACAATTAGGTTTTGATGAAGCGGAGCAGGTTTATCTCTGTAAGTGCATCTGTTATACACTAGCACTAAGGACAAAAGCCTTTCAGGCTTGAGGGGGTCCCAAGAAGGAGTGAATAAAGCCTTCAGACTAACCTTATGTTCATGGCCTTACACTTGCCCAGATAGAGGGGAGAGGACCTGACAAACATCAGCCTAATGAACTCAGAACAGAATAGAGAGAGAGCATGCTTTGCAGGCAGGTTTCTATGCAAAAATAATAATATGAATGAGGTGAACAGAGATTCAAGGATGAATGTACAGAGTGATAATGACTGAAAGGCTTTCTTATATGTTACTCCTTAAACACTTGTGCATATTCCCTTCTGCTGCTTTATTTCTCCTAGGTATTTGTGGTCACCGTCTGGAACGTGGAGCTGTATATGGTGCCCCTGGCTTTGCTGGTGCTCTTTGCATACAATTTCTCCCTCATCACAACCGGGAAGGTCAATAACTCCCAAGATGCCCAGGCAAGTAAAGTGGCAGTAACATTTCTGGCAGCCCTAGTTTGCCCTTGAGTGAAGTGTCACAAGTTTAAATGGTATTAAACTAATTATATATCTAAACAGCATTTTTAGTTCAAAGTTTCTTAAAAGAAACGTCAATCCTCTCAATTTTTGTTATTCAATTAAAGCAATAAACCATTCAGACTAGTAGGAGAAGATAATGAAAGTGTGTAGGAGGAGATTTCACTAAGTAACTACAAACGTTTTTAAGTTGAATTAAGGAAGGCTTACAGAGCAACAAGTTCCATGCCCCTCCTGCCATTACATTTTGCATCACACTAATGATTCATGATTCACAGCAGAGGAAAGTCAATAGAAGCCAAAAGAGAATGCAGTTGTTTTTAAACATTGTCCTATGATCTGAGACTTTAAGAAGCCTTTATTCCTCTTTCCCACCCCCTACCCTTAAATGACAAGTGCTTTTTTCCCTCCAGAAATTTAGCCTTCATTTTTTAACTTGGGATTAAAAAGAGATTTAGATAAAAAATAATCATGAAGTGTGACAAAATGTTACTGCTGGGCCATGAAATGCTGTTTGGTGTTGACCACTTTCTTTACTCACATAACAGTGGTAATTACAGCTAGAAATGAGAGTAAATTCATGAATGCCTACAATATTCTGTTTTTGAAAGTGAAATAAATACAGTAATAAGTTGAAGGCCAAGGTGTAGCTTCTAACTTGTGATAAAAAGAGGATTGACATTGGTACCTTTAACACGTCAAGTGGATTTTATACAAGGACATGTTGTTGTAAAATTTAAAAAGTCAATAGCTGTTTTAGTAATATTAGTGAGAAAAGTTGGTCCTAGTTCAGTCTTCATCCATTTCCAAATGGAAAGATTCTTAGAAAACAGGGAAAGTTGCATTATCCAGACCAGGAGAGGTTTAATTTGAAAACATGGTAAAAGAAATTCTTTTCTCCAGTTTCAGCCAAGTCCAGAATAACACAAAGATACTGTGTGTCTTCAGTGACTACTTGATTTCATCAAAAAAATAGCTTCCCATGTGGGACAATCCCAGGCACACAGATGTTTTCGTTTTTAACACCAAAACCAATACAATGAAATGACAATAACTGACACAGAAAAAAAATTACAGAGAATGCCTTCCAGCCCTTTGACTCATCCTGTGGTGAGTTTGTTGCATGTTCAGGTGATGTCAGTCCCACATAAGACAGACAAATGAAGCAGAGCATCACTGAGGTGGATACTGCAAAAAGGATATCTCTAAAAATACAGCTAATTGTAATAATACTCAAGGAAGGTTCATCAGAGATCTGGCTGTTTGCCTGTCACACCTTCTGTGAGCAATGCGATGCCTTGAAATGCAGGGGTGCATTTTGCATAAGCAAAATCGCACATCTGCCAAAGTGCTTTGCAGGATTGGGATCATATGGAACAAGTAGTCAAAGTGCCTTTAATATTACCTGATTTCTTTTTTATGTGTGTCTATGATTCTAACCATCTGTAGGTCAAAAATAGACAATCAGGTGCTACCCCTGCTCACATCTGTCCTGCAGATGAGAAAAGGTTTTCTTCAAAATACCAATGGTTTTTACACAGTCATTTATTTATTTTTGGCTTCTTCAGACCTTGGCTGCAAGTTCATTGCCCTTGGTTTTGTGTGCCAGGACACACTTTTTGTGTATACAGACGAATGCAAGCAACAGTCTTTGCAAAAGTGAACCTCAGATTCTCTCTGATTTCTGTGCTATAAAATGTGAATAACAGTATTAACCTTGTACTCTTGATCCACTTGCCAGGAGGATAAATTTGAATATTGGTAAAATGTTTTATGATTTACAGATGGGGAGCTTCTACAGAAATTTAAACCATGATCAGTGTTAATTCAACTGTTCAGGGTATTCCAGAGAGCCAAAGAGTAAATCTGGGTATCTCAGCTCCCAATACCTTTTACATATTAAATACAACTGCTTTTCAGGAGATAAAAAAGAAATAAAAAAAAAATTTAAAAAAAAACCAAACCACACACACACAAAACCAAAACAAAACCAAACAAAAACAAACAAACAAAAACACACAAAAAAAAGGCAAAAAAACCCCACAAAAAGGGTCCCACTCAACCCCCCAAGAAAACCCAAATCCAAAACATCTTTTTATTGTGATTCCTCACATTCTTTGCATGTTTGCTGTATTTAAACTTGTAGGACATAGATTCAAATGTAGCTATTAAATAACCAAGAAAAACCTGGAGGATACTGTTAAAGGCTCAGTTTATTAAACATCTGAATTGAAAGCCAAGTGCTCCTAATTCCAATCCTTAGCCAAGTCTTTTGTTTTCTCTCCTACCTGTCAGCATAGAAGTTAAAGGGAGGAAATAATGCTGCATAGAAATCTGACTGTGATTCATGAGATTGATTATGTTCATACTAATGTATTTTTTAAAGTCTTGTGTTGCAGTAATGGCCCTAAAGGGAGGGAGCAGTCATTGTAGCAGTGAGGATGGAACAAGTTGAGTATAGAGTCCTCAGCCTTGACATACCGTCTGGTTCATTTGCAAGACTTAAGTACAAAGCTGTTTACAGACAGTAAAAGTTGGCAATGAATTTGAAAGCCTGTTACCTTCAAATTACTGGACACAGCCACAAATGCTTTATTTAGACTTAAAATTTGTATAGGGTATTGCATGCTTTGTTCGGAATATCACAAAAAAAAAAAAGGGTCCTTGAATACAAAACATTGCTTCTGAAAGGTGAAAGTGGTGGGGTTTTTTAATGACTTTCAATAGAAGTGAGAGAAAATTGTATAATGAAATGTTGTGGGAGTATCATAAGCTTTTTAAACATTGCCTGTCACTGAAAAATGTGTACTGTTTTGTAATATGGACATCTGCTTCTGCAGGAGCTTATGGGCTTGGATGAAGATGAGGATGAAGATGATAAGGTAAGCATATATCATGATTGCGTTGGGTAGAATCAGAAGGAACGTGGGAGAGCACAAACCCACCACCTTCTCTCCACAAGAACTTCAGTTATTATCTGTATTAAGTGGGAAGACAGTTGTCAGCAGTTTACTGATGGGCAGATTTAAAAGTAGGAAAAGATCGGTTTGTGTAACATTCCATAGTGGTATTACCTCAGTGAGACCTCTGAGCACTGACTGAATCTCAGCAGTCCCAGTTTGTGCTTGGCCTTGTAAGGGGCAGGAGTTCATGTATGTGCACTCGTGGGTAGGTGTAGGGGTGCATGAGGTGCAAAGACAGGAGTATGGAAAAGTCCCCCATCGCTTCCGAGTGTTGGATGACATTCTGTACTAGTGGCTTTCCCTAAGTGATTTGGATTTTATTGGAATGTAGGCCAGAATTGGTGTGATTTGTGGAGGACTGGTTAGAATTTTCTCAACGTCTCTTTCAGAGCCTGGGAAAAAAACTGTTTTAGTTCATCAGCTGAAATGTGGAAAGAATTGGAATTGGCAAGGCCTGTTTTTATTTTATTGGAATGTACTTACTCATTCTTCTCACTGTGAAAAATTCATTGAATTTTTTTCCCAGTTTATCAAACCACAGTGACAAATGATAAAAGGATTAGAGGGCATGACATATGAAGAAAGATTAAGAGAACTTAATGTATACAGCTTGAAAAAACATAAGTAAGTGAAGGAGGATCTGATAATCTATAAATACTTTAAAGCTAAAAGGTGAGGAATTATTTAACGAGCAACAGCATGCAAAGGAACATTAGCTGTTAGGAAGAAAATGTTCACAAGGCGATGTGAAACTTTGAAATTGCATACTAAGTTAATAAGACTCTTCTTGAATATTCTGTATTTTAAAAGTGTTGCAGTGAAATTGTTGATCATTAAGAAGTAAATCAATACCACAGCGAGCAAGTGCACCTTAACTCTTCTCAGTCACAGACCCTGGAATTGAAGCTTAGCAGACTAATTGATATAGTTATTTAAATTTAACTTGTTCCTCTGTGGTGGTTATATTTTAATAAGCAACCAAAAATCCATCGGAGTTAAAAAGTGAACTTCAGGCGATCTAAATGAATTACAGGTTTCTTGCAACACACAATAATTGTCTAAATGTTCTTATTTATAATTTACTCTTTGCATTATAAAATTCTTCAACTGAATGGAACTCATCAGAAGTTGCTAAATGAAAGGTGCATCTTTTTCAAAGGAGTAGTGTGTATCTCTAAAAGCCAATAATTTCTATTTAGTGGATACTCGGTGCTAGACACCTGTAAATATTGACCTCTGCATATTATTTGTGTGATAATTAAAAATGTAACTTATTTGCTGGAACAATCCCATTTACTCTCTTCTATTTTAATATTCTTGTTTTTCCCTTGCAAGTGCTGAGGTGGAAAAAGAAGTAAAAATGTATTAAATAGGTATCTAATCCTCTGTTTCCTGTGCTGTGCAGTAGATTCATTGCTGCAATGGTAAAACATTATAGATTATATTTATCCTAGATTTAACTCCAGTGACTTTGATTATCTCTGTAAATTCAACTGGGTGGCTTAAATATGGATTTAATGGCTTTACAGTTTTGCCTCCCCCCCAAACAACTTCACTGTCATTCTCTTTCTTGGTTTCTTTTAACTAAGTAGGCAGATTTGGGAAAACTCCTGAGAGTCAGTGTTGAGCTGTTGATGACTTGGCCCTACCATTTTGTAATCAGCGTTGCCTCTGACTTTATTTCATGAGATTCTTGACACAGAGAGCTGATAGCACTGGCTAAAGCTACTCACTGTAGACACCTCCAGCAAGCTTTCTCATCAAAATGGCAACATCCCAACGTTTCAATAATAATAATTCATGTTAATTGATATACTGTTATAGGTCTGTGGAATTCTGACACAAAATTGCCAGAAGAGACAATTTCCAGCCCCTACATATCCCATGTCCTTGCTGTGCCCTATCTGTGTCCTCTGTGCAGCAGTGATGGGACGTGCTTGCACTCTGACGACTTGCATCTTTAAGTACATTAGGTTATTCTAAGTGACTTTTCCAAGTCTGAGGGTGGCCAGTGCTCTCTGGGGAGTGTAAGAGAAATGTAATTTTATGACATTATCTCCTGGCAATGTCAACATTTAAACAGACAACTATGCTTTAAGAGGAAGTCTGTGTATTTTTTTTCCCCTCCCTAATACAAGAGCTCCCAAAGTTGAGATCTGCTAGTTGGGTTGTGGTATAGGAGGTCGCTGTTTCTGTTTCCTATCATCGTGCTGCATCAAAATACTTGCACACAGAGCCCTTCTGGGTTCTGCTGCCTGTTAGACATAACAGACCATGCTTCTGGGAATTGTAACACACCCTCTAAAAGATGAACTGTTTACAAATTATAAATACAGAGACACTTAGTTCAAAAACCCAAGAGGAGATTAACTCCCTCTACCTAAACTATCTATCTTAAGTGACAGGGCTTAATTGCCAACTCCCCCTTCTCCCTTCTCCCACATCCCTTCTCCAACATCTCCAACATCCCTTCTCCCCTTGCCCTCCCCACATACCAGTGCAGGGGACTGTAAAAGATAGGAGAGCTCTGTCCCTTTGGCACAAGATCTTGGGTGGATGGATGCCTTCTCGGATTTGTGCCATCTTGGACATGGAGTTCAGGCTCTGTCCTGTCAGCTCTGGGGTCTGTCAGGCTGCCCGAGTAAGAATTGTTTTAAAATTACATCACTTAAACATCTTTTGCCTGCCAGTAAGAAGGTATAGACAAGTTACATACAGCTCAGTGCAAGTTGTCTGGTTGCTGACCATTTCCATTTATTTTATATTTTTCTGGTTTGGATAATGACTGTAGAGCTTCAAGAACAGTTACCCCGTGAATGTGTTTGTCCCATCACCTGACTGGAAAGAGTCTTGGAGTTTTCTCAGTTGTCTGAATAAAAGTTTGCATCTCCTCCACAACAGACAAAACTTAAATTACTAGGATTTCCAGGTCTGGTAACTGATTCAAAAGAAAATTAGAGACAAAACTAACTGAACAACAATTCCTGGGTGTTTTTTTTAAATTTCATTTTTTCTGGAAGGGTTTCTATCCTGTGGTGAACCAGCATAGCCCTGCTTGGCTAGTGGGATATAACAGGGAAAGATCAAATGATACTGTGGCGTTAAGCCAAGTTATTTGGCAACTTCCAAGAAATGTTTCGTGTCTCATGTATTGGAAAAAAACAGAAGCGGGAAAAACAACCAAAGAATAAAAATCCAGTGTCTCTACTCTAGGAAATTCTCTGTCAAAAATAGGTACCAAAGCTATACAAAGTTTTATGAACACAATTCAAAAAGACTCCAGCCGAACAAATTAAAGTCAAATTCATCCAGTAGCAAACAGCTGACATTTTCCATTTGAGTTAGATTCAGCATGTGGAAACCTTCCGTATGGATCTTATTTGTACGGGTGGATTACGATGAAAATTGCATTAATTTTCTCCACAGTAAAGGTCAATAATTGAAACATGAACCAAGACTCTATTGTGTAAGATGCTATATCCCCATACTTAGGAAAGGTCATTCAAGACAATATCATCTCATTGTTTTCTTCCTTGGAAGTATAAATAATTTCATTAGTTTTTCTTTTTCTCCTCAATACAACAATTGCAATATAATGTTTCAACATCTCCCATTAAGATTGCTGAAGAGAAATGATGGTAAGGACTTGAAAATATCCCATGACACACAGAGTGTGTTCAGATTGACAAGGATCATGCACCTTCTCCACAAAACTTTGGGCAAGATCATGTCCTGAAAAGACCCACTGCAGGAGTTGCACTGGTTGTGCTTTCCTCTTTCCTTGCAAGCTTCCTGTGTACAAGAAATTGGAAGAGAAATGGTCTCTTGTTATATCTTATTCACATTGCAACATTGTCTAGGCCTGTTCTTATCCATAGTCATCCCATAAATTGGCACAGTTCTTGCATCAGCATCCTGACCCATCCATTCATGCGGTTAGGGGTGATGGGGGTGAAGAGTTGAAAGGAAGAGCTTGCAGAGGACTTTTAGACATTCTGGGCATTGTGGTATGTGTCTCCTCATAAAGAAATCTTAGCAGCCCTCTGACAGTCTAATTTTCTTCCTCTTAGGGAGAATTACCTACCTAGAGTTAGGTAAGCCAACACTGCAACTTTTCAGACTCTCTGGAGAAATTTTAAGTAGCATTAGGCAGGTCACTGAACTGAGCACATCAACCTCAGGGAGATCTCATCCCTTAAAAATTCCAGCCATTTAAAATGTTGAATTTTATTTTAAATTGGCCAGATACATGAATAGATCTGTCTTTCCCTTGAACCCCAAATTGCTAAAGATCATTACCTAGACTATAGATGATGATCCAGTAGTTTAAGTGTAATCACCATGTTATTGTTCTTAAGTCTCATGTATTTTCAGGAGAAAGCACTTATTTTGACAAAACTTGTTTTCTTTCCCCTTCACTTTTTTAAATCCGTGATGGCTGATGACTTATTATCTCCATTCAGGATTGATTCTTGTTGCTTCTTATGCACATGTTCCTCACCTGAAAGGTGTTTTATTCTATTGTGACTGTCAGTATTGCTTTAAAACTTATAACAGTGCCATTGGACTTTGTGTTGCTTTACATGTCTATGAAAACGTGAGCAAGTACAAATAATGCCTCTTAAACTCCCTCCATTTCATGCCTGTGCATAGAGAAAGCAACAGAGTTATGATCTAAGGTTTTCCACATAGCATTTTCCTTGGGTTTGGCCTAGGAGGCTGTTGCTGGTTCCCTGTGCACAGATGAAATTCGTCTAATGTAAATAAAGAAAGCGTAAGCATGGCTGAACAAGGCATGAAGTGGTCATCTCCTGCCCTTTAGGCAGTGTTGCCCAGTCTTAGCTGTGGGATTATGTGCTGTTGCTTTTAAAATATGTCCTTTTAAGACCAATGCTTCTCTCTTTCCTACCAGTCTGAAGTGATTCTATTGACTCTGGTGGAATTATTCCAGATTTCACACCTTTTTAACTGAGAGCATAAATTGACCTGTATGTGTTGCATTTCCTCTATTTGGTAATTATTTCAAGTACACTCAGCTTCGCTAAATTTCCACAGGCGGGCACATTTGCAGCATGGTGTTAATAAACAAAACGATCCTGTGATGCACAGTTTCAGGACTGCAGGAGGCAGTTGCTCAGAGTTTGGCAGCCATCCTCTCCGGGTGCCTGTCCTCCTGGAAGTGCCGAGCCACTCTCCTCGACACGCCGCAGGCATTGCAGCACAGGGCAAGGCAGTGACTCAGCAAGGCACATTGCTGGGTTCCTTTCAGCCGCCTTTGGCTCCCACCGAAGGCAGGATCCAGTTCAAGGTTGCTGTGGTGACTGTTTTCAAAGCTCTGCCTGGAATTCATTTTAGCTACCAGAAGACTGTCTGTCACTCCATGGCTACCACCTCCCACAAGAGCTTCATTCTGCTGCTAGACTGGAACTGTTGCTGAAGTGTTCCCTGCAGACAATAGAGGCCAGTGGTCTGCTGTTTATACCCAATAAAATCTTTTTGGGTTCAGAAGTTCCTCATGGACAAGTATTTTTGCCTTTATGTTGTTTGGCACAGGTTTTGCTGTACATCGGCAAGGTTGGAGTTTTGTAGTCCATCACAGAGCAAGCTGCAAATTAAATCCAACTTTGGCTAACTCTGCTTTTCTCTAAATAACTGCAGCATGTTTTTGTTTTTTTTAATGTGTTTTCTTTTTTTTTTTTTTAGCAGAATAATAGTGGAGCAAAAAGCAATGAATGTCTGATCTGTTTTCCTTTCTTTCCCTTTCCATCAATCTTGTTTGCCGCTAATACACTGAGGAATTAATAACTGGTATGTTAGATAAATCCTGGTAAAACATTGCCCTAATGTGCTTGCAGCAGTAGCATATTGAGACAGCTACTGTAAGAAAGCTAATCCTTGAAGTTAGGCCAGCCCAGGGTGAGGCAGGATAATTCTTCTGGTTCCTGAAGATATTCATGATTTTCATTCTTGACTTAGTTGGCTGTATCCTGTTTTCTTCCTTCTTTTGCATTAATCCCTATTTATGTTTTCTCCTCCCTTTTTCCTCGTCTTTGCCCCCAAGTGTTCCTCGGCTTTATATATTGAGTTTCCCTTGGCATGCCAAAAATCTGCTGATGAATACCACTTGTCTGAAAGTTGCATGCAAGATTTCTTTTTCTGCAAGTGTTTTATATGAAATCCAAGTGAGCAAGTATTTAGAACTTACTTGTGGCTTCAAGCCTAACTTTTAGTTGTGTGCATATGATATTTGCAGTATACATCAGAAATACACTTAGTAAAAATTGTGTGTTTGGAGCACTGCTTACTGGTTTGTCTGTATCCAGAGGATAGATTTAAAAAATAGGAAACAGCTTTCTGTAAAGATGAAAGCTATTAATCATTGAAACAAATGATCAAAAGGAGTTAGGGGATCTCCACCATCCAAGCTTTCAATTCAATAATGGGTGCTTGGCTAGAGAAGAACCACTAACAGGCGGTATTTGGCCTTTGTGCCAGACCAGACGGTTGAAGAATTTTGCCTTCAGTTTCTTCCTCCATAAGTCTTTCGATTTTTTTTCCCTTGCAAACCCAGCTCTGACTGTTGTAGCTCCCCTCTTGTGAATTGCTGTGTTAGTGCTGGGGACATACTCTCCTGGCGTGCCCCATGTTCCCACTCTTTTAAAAAGTCTTTGCCATTGGAAGTACCTCAGTATTGAGGTCATGTGAAGGTTCCTTTTGCAACTGTCCCCGAATGTCTGGGAGCAGCATAAGTTCCTTCCAGGAAAGAAATATCACAGAGCTGTAGTAACCCTTTGAGTGTGTTTACATGTCCTGTTTAAGTGTGACATATTTCAGAACCAGGAAAATCTAGAAGCCACTTTCAGTACAGCAGAGGTTTGATGTCTCTGTTTTACAAGTTGATGTATGTTAGCCGGACACAAAAGACTTAATTTCTGAAATTGCTGGGTCTTGGTGAGTGTTGGTTTTGTGTTTGTTTTTGTTTTTTTTTTTCTTCCTCTGACATGCTTAATCTTTTGTAAACCCTCTGTTGTGGTTTTGTTCAGGCAATTAATGTAGAAATGAAGGTTTCTTAAATCAGGATATGCAAGGAAGATTTGAAGTAGCACACTGATTATATAATTAATTCTCAGTTGTAAATGCATTTTGATGAAGTTAATTCTTTCTCAGAGGCTGAAGACTAGTTTTGGTCCACCCACAGTGCTGTAATCAGCTAAGAAATAAAGAAGAGAAAGGCTTGAAGGAATGAAATTTTCACGTCTGGTTTTAGGGAAAAAATGCCAGAAACAGGCAGGATATTTGTTTTCAATTCAAGCAAAAGCTTCTGAGCTGTGATTTCGAACCATGGGTATCCAGATCCTGTTTTCAAGCAGCGTAATCTATTGAGTCCAAAAGAAACCAGAAAGGAATGGTACTTGGAGAGGATAGAGAAAAATTATCTGGGTGGTGGGACCTTGCACAGATGCGAAAGTCTTTCTAGTGAAAGATGTATTTAGGATTATTTTTTACCTCTTCCACAAATGTGGTAGTGTTCCAATATAGCTTTCCCTAGGACTGTTGCCCATTTGTTAATAAATAGGGGCCGGTGATTGTCATCCTGATGGACTCTTACTTCGTCTGACAGTGTTTTGTGAGGTGCTGTCTAAAGAAAGCATAAACAGCATTCCAAAATCTAAATAATTTGGAAAATCTTGTTTGCTGTACTTCATTTGTCTGCTTCTCTCTTGCTTAATCAGTGACCTAATAATTCTGTAGATGTGTTTAGACTGCAGGTTTTTAGAACAAAACAATAACAAGGAAACGCCAACAAATTCCCAGTGTTTTTAAATGATTATGCACACACACTGCAGTGCATACTGCAAGGACAGTTGCAGCCTATTTTACTCTCTGGTAACTGATTTTACTTACAAGACTTTCTAATCTCTGCCTTTACATTGGTTGGCCATATTTTGTATTAGAAATTGAAGCCACCGTTGTCTGGGGGTGATTTTAACATGCATGCCAGGTAGGCACAGGCATGCAGTTGTCATTATACCTTTGGAACTGGTAGTTTCTGTTTGATTTTCTTACTCTGCTTTGTGGCTGCAGCAGAAGTTTGTGCTGTGTTGGTTAAACTGCATTATCACCACATTTCTAAGCTCAGTTGAAGATGTGTAAATGAAGTCAGCATGACGCAGATAGACTTGACAGATGATCTGCCTTGCAGCTCTGGGTAGCAAGAGTAGACTTGCCCCGCAATATCACTCTATTAAAGTGGTTTCTTTACCCCTCTGTTTGAATTTGGACAGAATGAAATTTCCCACTGTCCGGTTTTCCATGAGCTGTTCCCCAACTTCTGCTTCCAAGTTGGGTGGAAAAAAGCCAGCTATGGCTGAGAGACCATTGTACCATTGCAGTGAGTGAATAGTTAAATATAATTTCAATGTGTCATTTACATTTGAGCCTAACGAGGTTATAACTGGAACTGTGTGAAAATGACTTTTTGGTGCTATTTTCACATAAACTGACTATTTATTTATTTATTTTGTTCTGGGGTTATTTCACACCCCAAGGGTTTCATTTTTTGTTGGTTGTTTTATTAATGTAAAAATACTCATTTTCACACCCAAATGTGTGATTATTTAAAAAGCTGCTTCTATTCATTGTGCACTCACTTGCAACCTAAAGGCAAATACTCAAAAGTCTGGAGCTTGATAACTTCATGGTGGCTTTGGCTGGCTTTTTAAAATCAAAAATTACTGGGTAGAGAAATGGGCAGTAAGTAGTTCAAAGAGTTGTAAGGGCTGTACTATCGTGGCTTCCTCTCGGCATCCAGGAATAGGTCAGAGGTTATTCCAGCGCACACTGGAACGTGGTGCTCTGTCTCAGGTGCACACAAACTCTCTCCCAGCACAGTAGTGCCAAAAGACTGGAGCAGGAGCCCTCACCTCTGTGGCCATGTGTGAGTTTAAGTAGCTTCTGACCCTCTTCTTCATGGACAAATAATGTGGATGACAACACAGAGGCAGAATTGCAGCAGTGCTGGTCCACTTCTCTCTGGCCCTTGCTCATCTCCACCCTCCCTTTCTGCTGTCCTGGCTGGTGAGGACCACGGAAAGCATAGATCCAAATGCTTTTTGCCATCATCTTCCCTTTCTGGGAACCAGTTGGTTAAAATACAGCTTAAAATGTCTAATTTTTGCTAAATTGCCCTGATTTTTGAGTGTCTAAAAGTGATGTAAAATCAGTGTCCAGGGTTCTGCATTTTGTAATAAGTGAATGTTTTGCTGATTTCTCACTAGAATATCTGCAACCACACCAATTTGCATGCCTGTATGTGTGTTAGATTGCTGGCAAAGAAATGCTGAATGCTGGTAATTGTATACTGATTTTCAAGCCTGATTTAAGTAATTTTGATTTTTAATTCATTCTGTGCTTTCTTTTTATTTCTGCACTTGTGCAGTAATGTCCTGTAATGTTGTTGCCTAAAATAAGCAGTAAGAAATGAAGTTGTGAGATGGCCACTGTGAAGGGTAAAAGACAGTTTTTCCTTTGATTTTTTTTTTCCCAGTAAAAGAATAAGTCTCTGTATACAGAATGTTCAAAAAAGTATTGCATTCACTATCTTGCTGGTAATTTATATACATAAAACAGCATGGCTGTGGGGAGCCTAGAAAGCTCAGAAAAGTGATATTCAGAAGTTCTGCACAAGAATATTTTTGTTCTTGAGGAGTGCTGGACAGCCAGCACTCCACGTGAGGGGTGCTCAGCACCTCTTCTGCTTTGGCTTGAAACTGAGTTCTTCAGTGAAATCCTGGTTGAGATCCTGCAGTTGATTTATGTTAGAAAATGAAGAAACCTCTACCCATGTGTTGAGGAAAAGAAAAAGATTACAGGTATCTGTATTTTTCTAGGTATCATGTACAGTTAACAAATTATGTTAGCCAGGATGTGGGTTCCCTCCTTCCTTCAGTGACATACTGAAGTTCATGGATCCATCAGTAGTACTGGGAATCTTACTTTCTTCACATACCACGTATCTGTGACAATCCTAGCAAATACTGAATGTATTAAAAGTTTTGGCTTTTTCTCTTTTTTTTTTTTATTTTATTAGGAATCTGAAAAAAGGGGGCTGATTGACAGAATCCACATGGTCCAAGAGATCATCATAGCTGTTCAAACCATCCTAGAAGAAATAGCATCATTTGGAGAGAGGATTAAAAAGTGAGTAATACATTTTTGCTCACTTAGCCATGATTGGAAGTGAAGCAGTACCAGGAGAATTCAGACAGAGTGAATGTCTTGCTCCAAAAATGACCACAAGATACAGCAGGATATCTTTCCAGTCCCACTAGTGTTCTTCTCTTGCAGTCCTTTATTCCAAAAACCTTTCCAAAGCATAGAGAACAGGAGAAGCCATGTGCTTCACTGGTGTAGCTTTCACTTTTGCCTGAATTTCTGGTCTTATGTGTTTGTATGGAGTAGGGAGTCATGGATGCCAGAGATACTACTTGAAGATGTGGCCACAGAAGCATCTGGCTTTTTTTCTTTTTTTTTTAATCCCATCACAAAAAATACGGAGGAATTGTTGGCTGGTGCTGCTTTTCCCACGCCCTCCCCATCCAGACCTGTCTCCAGGGGTTACCAATCACTTATATCCCTAGCCAGTACATTGATATTTTTCTCTTTACCATTTTGAGCTGTCTACTTCCTGCTGGTGCCACAAGGAAGCCCAAAGGGGGTTTTCAGGGTCTCGTTGCAAGGGAGTGTATTCCTGACCTTACAAAGGAGAGAGGTGAAGAGCCTAAATAAAAAAAAAATCCCACACACGAGCACACACAAACTTTTATAACTCAATCCTTATTGAGCCTGATTGTTTTCTGTTTTGAACACAAAGTGATGGTTTGTGATTGAGCCACACTTGAATGAGGAGCTGGGTTCAAGCTAAAAATACAGCAAACGCCTGTGCTGTGGTTCCACGCCGGACACCCCAGCTGGGGTGGAAATGGCCCAAAGATGTATTCCAGTCTATGAACAGGGCACTGTTCTGCCCAGCTGCATGACAGGAAGACTCAAAGCACTTAAACACTATTAATTCTTGTATTCATTTTGGTAACAATGGTCTTAAAGAACACATTGGGTATTAATGTGGATGCCCGATGTAATTTCAGAAGAATTCCGTTGTAACTCAGCAGTGATTTACCATTAAAAAACTGCTATCAGAGTTTTTTTGTAAGTGACAGACTGAATTGTGCTACAGTTTCTGTCACTCCAGTTACAGAATCATAGGGAGTTTTCTCTGAATTGAGCTGTTTTGCCTTTTTTTTTTAACTTAAGATACTTGATTGATAATGATGGGTCCTCTCCCACCTATCCTTACTTAATATTTAATACGTCTGTTGAAGCTTAAAAGTAATTCTTGTGGCATCCTATTAATTTTATCTGTCAAGGGAAGTTTGTCTTATTTTATAGCCTGATAAGTGGTCCATGTTCATTCTCTCTTCTTCCTACTCCCCGTCATTGTGATATGATGAAGTTAGCAGGCAGATTGTGAGATAAAGAGATGCCCAGATCAGTAAATCCATCTAACTGAACTAAAATCCATTTAACTGTGGACTAACTGGCATTCTTGTAGTCCGGGTATCTCAATATTTGGTGCGTGCCGTAGGGTTATGCCCTACAAGGACACAAGGGGACAAAGTAACTTCAAAGGTGTGTTAGCAGTGGCTGCCGACCTTAAGTCCATCATTGACTTACAGATGAGAGGTCAGAGTGAAATAAAGTCCTGTTTTTCACTGCAATGTGGCAGAAGTCTGAAATACTGTAGTAACTGAGCCTCTCCAGAGTGCTTCTCTTGGGAAACACCTGATGTGGATTGTTGGAATGCAGAACCTTGGACTGATGCTGGCATACTACAGCATATCTAAGCCAGCCTTCTATATACAATGAAGCAAGGAATTCTTGAAAATGTAAAGAAATAGAAGCAAAACTATATATATAAAGATGAATTTATATAAAACATTTTTCCCTAATGTTATGCAGAGAAATTAACTGCTCTTTCACAGATTAACATCATAATTAATTCGTTTGAAGTTATGGTCAGGGTTGACTCTGGCTACATGCCACACTTGAGTTGTGCACTGACACACCTCATGTCATCTCCACTGTGGCCCAGAGAAGCCAGCTCTGATGACCTTGTCTCCAGATCAGATAATCCACCCATGAATAATGAAGAGCTGACTGGCGAGCAGAGATGTGTAACAAGTGTGACACACATAAGAAGAAACAAAAACAATCCACTTACATGCCTAACAACTTCACTGAGCTCCCCTGGCTCCTTTTCTCTTCCTTATCATTGATACATGCGTCTCAGATATCACCCTTAACCCATTTTAACATCCAGATGTAGGAATCTGCTTATCCACCTTCCAAAGGGTCTGCAATTTATGGCATATCTGACTGTGCCTAGCACTGCAAAGAGGTAATGAAATTGTTATTGGGTAGCAGCATACAAACAGTGTCCAAGAGCAGAAGTGTTGAGAAGGATTGTTTGTTTTCTCCTTACAGCACATTCAACTGGACGGTGCCTTTCCTCTCTGTTCTGGCCTGCTTGGTCCTGGCAGCAGCAACAGTTATTTTGTATTTTATACCACTGAGGTACATCATTTTAATCTGGGGTAAGTACTCCACTGTGTCTCATTTGTATGAGATAAATACTATATATGTTCAAACAAGCTTTAAATGACCTGTTGCACAGGCAAAGAAGTGCTGTTGCTTAGAGGTGAATAAAGATGTTATGAACTTCTTAAAATTACCATTTCTCTCCCCTGGGTTATCCGATAATTTGCTTTTCTTAGGGTTCTTTGTAAGTTTACAACAGCACCACAAGAAGAGCATTAGCCTAGATAAGCTACTTTCAGTGTTATTATTCTTGTGCGAGAAAGTAATTAGTTTCCCAGTGCTGGAGCCCTCCAGCTGGGAAATGCTAGGAAGTGGACAGGATGTATTTTCAGAGCTGGACCATGTAGACCTGGACTCTGGGAGCCTTTTGGGTCTCAATATCCCTTCAATCAGGCAGGCAGTGTGCTTGGTGCCCAAAGGGAGCCTCTGAGCATCTCCTTTTGTCATGAGTCAGAAAGTATTTCTATGACGATACATTATGAAGTAAAACAGGAGCTTGTAAACATAAAACTTTTCCTGTGGTATTATGAAGAAGTGAAATATCATCTTTCACAAAAGGAGATGGCATTCAAGGGCATGCAGTCATAGAACAAGGGGAATGGCTTCAAACTCGAAGAGTGTGGGCTTAGACTAAATGTTAGGAAGAAATTCTTTACTGTGATGGTGGTGAGTTGCTGGCACAGGGTGTCCAGTGAGGTTGTGGATGTCTTGTCCCTGGAAGTGTTCCAGGCCAGGCTGGACAGGGCTTGGACCAACCTGGTCTAGAGGAAGGTGTTCCTGCCCATGGCAAGGAGGTTGGATTGAGATGGTCTTTAGGATCCCTTCCAACCCAAACCATTCTATGATTCCAGCTGCTGAAGACTTTCTACATCTCCAAATGGCCTCCTGTCTTATTTAGGGTGGTAACTTTTATCTCAGCCTTGAGGTAAAATGGTTGGGAACATCGTGCAGATAATCCTCACTGACTGTGGAAGCTCAGTGCCAGTGTGGCTCTGGGACTCCTCTGTCACCCCTCTGTGGCTGAGGGCACCTGCAGCTGTCTTGGCTGTCCTGGGTGTAGAAAAGAGAGGGAAGGAGAAGGTGGCAGTTAAAGAAGCCACTCTTGGGCAACAACAGCAGCCAACAAAAAGGAAATAAAAGATTAAATCAAACAAAAGAAAGGGCAAAAAGAAAGGAGGGAAATTTCTGGGAGTAAAAAGTTCAGTAACAAAATATTGCTGTTCTTGTGTGGAAGACATGGAGGGTACATGAAAACTATACATCCGTTCAACATCATCTAGAGTGACAGGGCCTTCAAATATGATACATGTTAAACAACTACCCTGTGGCAAGGCCTCAAAAGACCTTATGGTATTTTCTGTTCTTTAAAAATCAGGTACACAGAAAATTGTGTTGTCATTTTGCTACAAGTACATGGCTTTAAAGCTGAATCTCAGACATGAAGCAGGTATATTTCTGGGAGAGGAGAAGGCTGGAGCAGCCACTACATTTGAAATCACTTTCAGGGAAACCACTGTGAGATTTAGGACAAGGGCATGATGGAATCACATGTTGTATTATGATCCTCAGGAGCAACCAACATTTGAATTTTTTGCTATTCTTTAAAATGGGTTAGCTGATTTTATTCACCTAGAAGGCAGCCTCTTGTAAGCCAGGAGGAGACCTCCTGAACTCCACAACAATATGAACATTGCACTCTCATGGATCTTCTCTCCAGACTAAGGACCACCTCTGACAGCTCAGGCTTAACCAAGTCCGTGGAGATGGGGGACAGAGTTGCTGCAGTTAATGAGCCAAATTATTCACACAATTATCAAAACAAATTAAACCTTCTGATAGGGTTTTACAGTTTACCACAGCATCATAATATGGCCAGCTTGTCAAATGTGGCTCTGCGAAGAGGGGATAAGCTATGAGACATGATGGGGAAGGGAAGCTTTCATTTTTGGAAGAAATGGAAGCAAAAAAGCCTTCTTCCTGCCCAGTTATTTTCAGAGCCCTCCAGTTGCCTGGGCAAGAGGAGATGGGCTGTCTTTAGTCATCTAAGATAGCAGATTTAACAGCAGTCTTGGTTGTAAACGTGTGTATTCTCCCCCAGAGTATCCCTCAGAAAGAATTCATGCTGAAATCTCTTTTCACCATATTGTTGGCAACAGGTGAAAATACCAAAGCAGAGAAATACCTTTATCAGTAATGCCCTCTGCTTCCTCCAGGAGGCACTTGTGGATGATTCCACATGACAGGGAACGTGTGTGTGTGCCTTTGAGTCCGAGGCACTGTTTTCACACTAATTTTTACTTGTGAATCCCTCTTCCCTTTTTCACCTTGCCTGAGCAATTTTGAGGGAGGGAGTAGAAAAGGGTTGTGTTATTTTGTTTGCCTTTTTTTTTTCTTTTCCTAGGCATAAATAAATTTACTAAGAAGCTTAGAAATCCCTATGCCATCGACAATAACGAGCTACTAGATTTCCTCTCCAGGGTACCATCTGATGTTCAAAAGGTAGGTAATGAATGACCACGGCCAACGCAGGCAATGAGTGACACTGAGAGCGGCTGGGTGCTCCACTTGGGAATACAATGCCAGTGCACTTTTGAATAAGGGAGATAAGGCATCGGGGAAAATCCACAAAGGGAGGGGGAGAGAGTGTTAGAAGAGAGGGGAGCCAAAATCCTTTGTCAGAAGGATAAAATGATTGCAGAAAAATTATCCTGAAAAAGACCTACTTAAAAATTATCTGGAAAATCACTCAGCGTGGTTGCTGAACTATGGTTTTTGTCACCTTTCTCCTTCGGTATTTGTATGGAGGGAGGAGAAAAATAGTCTCTTTGATAGAGATAACCATCCAAAAGGATTTGCTGAATTCTCCCTTTTCTCAAGACAGGGGGGGGAATGGGGGGAATTATTTCTGTGACTTTGTGCTTGAGCTCCAAGCCTCCTTTGGACAATGCTTTGCTCATCATCTTCTTTAAAGAAAACCTTGAAATGTGTATAAAATTCTCTGCGGTTGATCAAATCAATCTTCTACCATTATGGAATTATAAGTTTTAATCTAACCAGAATCTATTCTCCCTCAATTTCCATCAAGTCTCGTCTCCTCTCCTATTTCTTTGAAACAAAAACACTGTCTTCAGTAATCTCGCCTATCTTCCTGGAAATTATTTGAACAATAAGTCCTTTAGAATGTCAAGATCTGTTTATTTCTCTTGGAGGAGAGAAAATAGTCTTTCTGAGTAATGAAGCCTCACAATATAAAGGATTCTTTCTTTTGTTTTAATCATCTGTAATCCATGTCCTCAGGCCCTGATCCTGATGCCCTGGATCCCACTGACACTGTACCTTCCTCTGTGAATTGTGGCACTTTCCATGTGAGGTGCTGCTCACTGGGAATAAGGGAATCATAATCTCACCTATAGTGATTTTATGCTGTTGGAGACAGAAATCTAATGGCTCACATGCAGTGTCGAGGCATCTGGCGGAAACAAGGCTGGGAAAAGCTTCTGGTGACATTTATCTCAAGAGGCCACCAGATTGGTTGGTGGCAGTACTAATAACTGGAAAGAAATCTCACCATAGGCTGGTGGGAGGAAAAATGCTAAACAGAAACAATCACAGAGGCATTAGGCTTCAGTGTAGTTTTATTTTTTTGCCATTGCTCTTGTAGGGGCCACTGGATTTGCAATGATGGTTTGCATATGCCCTTTAAGTGTTTATGTTTAAAGATAAGCTGCTTTTCTATTTATGCTTTATTTAACATTTACATTTATAACATTTCCTTGAGTGGTTTCTATCATTTTGGAATCCTTTGAGCTCTCCAAGGAAAATGATAACAATTTTCTATGGGAGAAATGATAAAAGTTCCTTGGATAGGACAAACCTTGGAGTTTTCCACTAGTGCTAAAAATAGTGAGGCCAAGTGAAAAGTCATCCATGGAAACGCCAAAGCTCTTCTGTCTGCTTTGCTTTACCCACTGTTGATGCATCAGCATTTCACTGGGGTACTGCAATGAATTAGAAATTACTTCTGTCTGTACATTTGCCTTTTACAGCCCACATGTGTTGGACAAAAGAGAGGAGGAGTGAAAAGATGGCACATTGAGCCAAAGTTTCACCATGATTTCTATGGGAATGCTTTTCTCTAGCACTGCAGACAATTTGGAGATTCCACCATCCTTGACAGTTTATCACACGCTTTAACCATTATATTGTATATGAATTTTTTTGAAAGATGAAGGCAGCTTTGTCCAGGTTCTGTTTGGGAAAATACTGTCCTTTTTTGGAAATGATTAAGTATGTCAACCTCCCAGGGTCTGTGCATGGTTTTGAAAACTGTCATCTTACTGTCTGTTGGGATCCACTTGAATTGAAACTCCTGAGAGAAGTTTATTAAACTTATAGATTAGTGCCAGAAAGATAAGAAAAACAACTCCCAAATCAAAACAAACCCTAAAGATCTCCCCTACACTGTTGAAATCAGGTAGAACCCCATGTATCTCATTAGAAAAATCTGCTTTTAATATTTTTGTTTCAAGAAATGATGCATGACTTCTCAAATCCTTCCTGCAATTAATCCCCCATGTTCCTGTGTTTAGAAAATGATTCATTACTTTTGAACCTTCCTTAGTTTCCCTTGGTTTGTCCTCGGGGAGCCATTAACACACACTGCAGTCAGCTAGGGTTACCTAACTGCAAACGTCATGTCTGTTTGTTTGGACAGGTGCAGCATGCTGAATTGAAACCATCCAGCAGCTCCAGTCCCATTAGGAAGAAGAGGAGTGCACTCTAGGATGCAGCAGGATTTCGGAATGCATCATCTCCCTCCATGCACATGCCTGTGCACACAAGCTGTACCCCTCCCCTCCTCCTAGCTTAAGAACAACACTAGAGTCACTGCCACAGGCTTTCTGTCTCTTTTGAAGATGTGGTTTTTGATAAACACCTATCCTGCAGGTTTTTTTGGGTTGTTTTTTTGGCATGGAGTCATATCCCAAAAAAGAACAAAGTGGAACGTATGAACTAGTTTGTAGGGTGGGGAGGAGGAGAATGGGAGAGGATGTGCAAGTGCACCTTTTCTTTTTCTTTTTGTCTTTTATTGCAGAGACAAGGCTGGATGATGTGGCAGCACTCCCTGTTTTATGTAGGAAGAGATAATTCCGCTTAGTGTAGCAGATCAGCTGAGCTGATGTGAGGAGATGCTCTGAACCAGTTTTCAACATATCCAACAGATTTACATTAAGATATGAAGGCTATTCTTTTCTGAGTTAAATCACTGTGCCTAGAAAGGTTTAAGCCCTGAATTAACGAGTCTTTGATACCCATCTTCTGTTCAAGCAGTGTACATTTTAAAAACTTTTTTATCATAATTAGCAGAAAGAGCTAGGAGCTCCAACAGTATCTCAATATTTCATCCAGCACTTGTGAATTTTTCCTTTTCCTTCTTTTTCCTCTGTTTTTGTTGGTTTTTTTTTTAAGCCCACCCTATGGGTTAACTCTTTGGATACTGGAATCATCAGAGATCCATTGCTGGCAATGGATGCATGTAAACCTTGTGCCGTGAAAAGATTAAGAGACTGTAGTAGAAAAGGCTAACTCAGTGACCTGAAAAGACTCTGTTGACTTGCCTTTTATAATTCCATCTCATCAGATAATTTCAGCATTCCTGTTGTTTTCCTGTCTACATCCAGAGGGGTCAACACTACAGATCCAAGAGAAAAAACACTTTACAGCCTTAAAGAAACAAGGAGTTGTGCAGAAAGAGAGCACTGTGCCCAAAGACGTGGTTGTGCAATATTGTGCAGGCTTTGGTCCACTGCTGATGTCGTCTTGTAGTCTTTCCTGGTAGTTCACAAGGAGAGGACCAGAAGATGAAGTCATATGGAAACTGAGTAATGAAAAGACAGAAGGACCCTGTTTTCTCTTCTGAGGAGAATGTGATTTCTTGGTTGCTTACCAATCTTTTGACTAGTGTGCTTTTGCTTTATGTATTTCAGGTAACCAGCATTATTCAGGTTGTTTCGCCAGGGTAACAAACACTGAATCATATGTAAACCTGCTTAGCTTTGGTGACAGTGTAGCCCTTGGTCCTTTAGATGCTGTAGGACATTGTGGGAGTGACTTGCCACTTCAAGAAGTTACTGGTAGCATGAGATCTGGAGTGGTTTCTTGTGATTCCCAGGTGGGGGTTACCACCAGCATCCCCGTGGTAGTTCACAGAACAAAGAAATAAAGAAACTCAAGAGACAGGTTTGTTTTTTGGGGGGGAAAAAAAAAAACCCAAACAAAAAAAACTTTGGAAATCATCTAATAAAAGGTAAAATTGTTAAAATCTTGCTTATCATTGGATGTTCCAAATGGAGTTGTGTGTGGTGTGTGGGCCTGCTGCATGAATCTGAAGAAGGAAAACTAACATCAAAGTACCTTACACTGGATTATTAGCCAAATTTGGTAATTTTTCATAAGTTTATTTTTCAAAGTCCTACTGTGCCTTTGAATAAGGGCAGGGACATTTTCATATACTTGATGGGATAAAGAATGTATTTTTCTCATGCAAAGCTGTGTGTAGCTGCAAATGGAAGGATAGAGGGAAGATAATCCTGGTTTAAAAAGCCACAAAAATGCCTCTTTGTTTGCACGTGTGCTTGTGTATCCATGTGTATACAGAGTTGTGTATAAAGAGTATATGTATATTGTATTTATAGGCAAGTGTGTGTGAGAAAATGGGTGAATATACAGATTGAAAAACCTTGAAAATGTTTATGAAAAATGCCAAAGATTTTAAAGCTTATCATCTTGCGTCTGTTCTTCTTCATTTTGTATCTTTCCCGGCATGTCTCTCTGGCTGAGCCAGATCTCTGCATGATTTGATTTACTTCAACTTAATGAAGCTGGTTGGAAAGAGCCTTGTAGAAATTACAAAATCTCCAGTAAATCTCCTTCTTGTACATACAATAGATGTCCACGGAACCCTTTTGTTAAACTGGTTTCTCAATCTTTGCTGTAAACAATGCCTCATTGTCTCGCTTTAAACTATCATCTGGTTTATCATACTGCAGTCTTGTCATTTTGTAAGGACCAAAGTCAGACATATTTAAGCAGGCATGTGACATGTGATGGTTGATTTGAGTGAAAACATTCAACTGCAAGAAAAATTGTTTATTTATTCAGAAGTTGGTACTGATACTTTACAGGTTGTTTGTTTTGTTTTGTTTTTTTCCCCTAAGATTTTTCCACGTGGAACTGATTTCTGTTCAGGAGATAGGGTGATGATGATTTTTTTTTTCTTTTATTTTGTGTGTGTGTGTATGTGTAGTTTTTGGTTTTTTGGGGGGTTTTTTGTTTGTTTGTTTGTTTTGGTTTGTTTGTTTCTTTCTTTCAGAATAATTTGTGTTCATTGTTATGCTGGAGACATACCAAATGAAGGGTTTTGGATGGTCCAGTATTTATATATGTCATAATGAGCTCTTTGTTTTGATAAATACTGTTTGAAATGCAATAAACATCTGAGGTTAAGCTGATGCTTTTAATTTATCTTGTTTAGGAGATATGTTTCCCATTCTCTGCAAAATGCTTATTGTGCTGTAATTTTTAGTATCTAACTAGGCAAGCAAGTAAATCTCTTGGCAGTGCAGTATAACAGCTAACACTGGATTTTACATGGAGTGGAGTAAGGAGCATAAGTACATCTCCTGCTGCAGCAGGGAGTGAAGTAAAGCCTTACTCCACCTGCTTACACCCCTTTAGTGGGATTTCCTAGGCCTTACCTAAAGGAAGAGAGGGTTATGTGCACTTACTGCACACTACAGTCATTAAACTCAGTATTCAGATGTTTCATTTGGATCTTAGAGCAAGAATATTATTTGATACATATCTCTGTGTCCATTTGCCTGTGCAGATTATCACTGTTTACACTGTTAATCTATTCAATGTACAGCATAGAAATCAGAAACTTATATTTTTAATTTAAGGACAGTCACTTCAGTGTGTTTGCAGTCTAAAGTTTCTAGGACCAGGAACCATTCAGAAATTTCTGTGGGTCTTTTGGATTTTAGAATCACTGGAGATATGGGAATATGAAGCACATCCACTGACTGCACAGTATGTAAATGACCAGGTTTGACTTGTATGTGGAAGTGCAATGTATACTCATGGATGCCCAAACAAAAGCTTCTGCTGAAGGTTGGTTTCTTGAATAATCATGAATAGAGCTGAGGACTCGGGTCCCCTATGGATCCCTGTCAGTAAAGCTCAGTCACTGAAATGCACCTTGTGGGAAGCAAGCAAAGAACTGAATAAAGCACAGTTGGTGGAAATGTCACACACCTTTCCTTTTCTTCTTCCTGCAAAGCTCCAGTTTTAACCCTCAGCCACAGTTCTGTTTCCCACCCCTGTTTCCCCCACACCCTCTCCTTGGCCCCCACAAAGTGATGGAGAGCCCAGGCTTTGCCCTTCAGCCCAGGGATGCCAGTGGAGAGCCCTGCCCAGCAGACCAGCACCAGCACCCCTGTGCATGGGAAAAGGAAACTGCCTGTCCCCTAGGAATTAGACTGGCTGCTGCTAATTCCCTGCCTGGGGTAAGAGTACTAACAAATCCCTGAATCAAGCTGTCCCTCTAGAAAACAGAGACTTGCCATTTAATTTCCTGTACTTTACATGGGGCTATGTTCTATTTTATATTTTTAATTTGGAGGGCCTGATCCTGCAGGTGCCACTGCAAGGGGAGCTGGAGTTATTTTCTAATCAGACCAGTAGGTTCACACCAGAAAGGAATTTGGCATCTCTGAAACCTGAGAAAAAAATTGACAAAATACATTTAACAAAACTTTAACCTTTAGATTTTCCATCCTTTAACTAAGCTGAAAGACTGTTTTGGAAATGTTAGCTTTGGCTTTAGAGACTATGGCATGTGTTAGTAGTGAATCGTGTTCTGACTTAATATTGTACTTGTATTTTATCTGTAAAGCTACATATGTCAGGGCCCTGGTGCATCTACTCCTTCAAATCATATGGAAGCATGATAAGAATATCTGCTCCTCAGCATCCTAAAAGTTACCAACTCAGAAGGAAACTGAGATTCTACAAGTGTTTATTAATCTATTGCAGATTGAATGTTTTAATCATTCTCAAATCTGGGTAAATTAAGCCAGGTGAAATATGATTTGGGATAAATTGACAGTTTATCAGTGGGAAAGACCCTCAGCAGCAACAGAAATTATATAATTCAGTGAGCATAAGAGCAAAAGATATGTTTGTGATTAATGCAAATATTCACAAGCACTTAGAAATTGAGGGGAAAAAACAGCCTCTTGAGAGTGTTGCATTTTTAATTTACTTTTCTCTGTGACGTTTGACTGAAAACGCAGCATTTCAAAAGAATTTAGAAGGTCATTTTGTTTTGTATAAAAGACGTGCTCTTCTGACATGAATCATGAAACTAAGCACGGGGAAGCAGGAGGTGGCATTCAGATCTCAGTGTTTGCAGCAGCACCTGGGTGGGCATGAGTTCAAACTCTCAGCGTGGTTTTAACCCGAGGGCTGGTGATTCTTGTTAAATTTTATGTGAACGAACGTTGCCAATCGGTTCCTGTGTGTTGGATTGAACACCTGCAAATTCCCTCTTGGCAGAACAAGATGATATGCCTCTTGCAGGGTAGAAAGTAAGAGCTGGGCGACATGCTGGTGTAAACTTCAGTGCTGATGTCCCAGTGCAACCAGCCTTCTAAACTCGAGTGCCTCCCTGCAGAAGGAAGGTAGGACAAGCTCATGGTCCGGGCACGTACGTCAAGTTCTGGATCTTACAGGGCCAACCATGGTCAGATTTAGATAGTCAACAGATGCTTTTTTCTCTTAATTATTGGCTGCTAGAATGGGTCAGCAAACACATTTAAAGAGTGGCTTTCAGTCCACAAAGGAAGAATAAGGCACTGGCCTACAGTGATTTGAAGGATGGATGGGTATGAGCGTGGAACCTGTGCTAGGAATGATTCCTCAGGGAACCTAAGGGTTGTTTAGCTAGGGATTTCTCCTCAGCATCTGATTTATTGTGATCAGATTTCTAGAAGATGAGAGAGTAATTTTTTTGTTCCTGATCTCTGCATTTTGGTAAGTTATGGTGGAGAAAAAAAAAAGTTAAATGCCTAACTATCATCTACAAACTAATAAAAAGATGGTAAAACCTAAAACCTTGGGCCTGACCCTTCTAAGTGTACGATTCACCTAGGTTTTCCTTTAATCCCAAAGGGATATGTGGATAAAATGGTGCTGGATCCAGATCCCTTCAGGGTAGTGCAAAATCTGCTCCAGTTATGTTGCAGTGACTTCAAAGATGCTGGTGAATACTTCAGTTTCATCCTCAGTAGTGTTAAGTGAGTGAAAGGGGGATTGTCTTGGTGACACTACTCTTTATTCCTACTGTGGGTGTTTTCTTTAATGTGATCACATGAAACAAAACATTTTTATTTCTTGAGCAAACACTTGCTGTTACTTCTCTCCTAGCTGCTGTCTATGGAATATGGGATTTTACTGGTATTTGATATCTCACTGTCACATGGGATAATTGCTTCTAAGGGCCTGAGTCTGCGCACAGTAAAGCCATTTATTTTTCACTTGCTCAGCACTGCCACCTCCCAAAGTAAACAAAATACCTCATCTTCATTTTCAAGTTGAGGTGCACAGTGGAAAGAGCATATGTTCCTACAGACAAAAANGATTCAGAGACTTTTGTGTGCTACATTTTGCTTTGATCATGGCTGGCTGCTTTCTCCCTCCATCTTCTGCCTGCCTGGGGTTGGCTCCTTCCACAGGGTGAGTACCCATTGCCACACAGTAACTACAACCTTAGAAGAAGGGGCAGGAGGGGGTGAAGTCTCCTTCCAGCTCTGGCAGTAGACGACTTTACTGAAAGTCAATGCCATTCCCTTGCATTTATCACTGCCACTCTTGCTCTGCATATTTTTGGTATTCGCCATGCATTGTTAGCAGTGATTGTCATGTAATTAAATCACTGCTCATCACAAGAGCCTATTTTTATGCTGAGATAAGCATCAGAAGTCTGCTGCAGCGTCCCCCAGATCAATAAAGATGTTCCCTGTAGGATTACAAATAGTCTGGGGTTGTACAGGGCACTAGAATTAATTAGGAATGATTTCTCTTTTTCTTTCTTCTTTCAATACATTTTTAATTGTTTATCCATTTTCGATGGGCTTGTTTTTAACTCTACTGTGATGGCCCAGATGCTTCTGTTCAGACCTTTTGAGTACAATATGATATCAATTTGGGCAACACCAAATTGCTCTAAGCAGACACTATTATCATCATCTTTCCATAGCCATGTATGACTGTTGCTTCAAAATATGTTTTTGAATGAGGTATTTGCATCTCAGGCTTTGCACTTGAGATCACAGTTACATGGGTTTATTAAATGATTAAACTCTGAGATCCAAACACAATGAGTAATCTTCAGGTACTGTGCTGAAAATGTTGGCATTTTGATCAGAAGACTAGAGGGCAAGTGGAAAAACTCGAGCCATTTCCTGAGAAAGCATATGCCCAAGGTCACAGAGCAAGTGTGTGGCAGAAAAAGGACTGGAACCATGGATTATTTTGGTTTAGGCTTGCCTAGTCTCAGCTGTCCACTTTTCTTTGCATTGTTTTTGTTTTTTCTTCTGCTTGTGTTTCAAACTGGTTTTATTATTCTCCCTGATCCCATGATCCAGAGACGCTGTGGGCTGTCTATGTAAGACACTGTGTGGTGACACAAAAGTTTCTGGAGAGTTTCTAAAAACAGTGGGAATATCCATGAATGGATGAGGCATAGGGAAGGTGAAAGTCTTCATTTTCATTGTCCTTTAGCCAAACAGCTGAATGCGTGATCCAGGATCCTCAAAAATGAAAATGGCTTCTTCAGCTGTGCTGGCGAGAGAGTTTGCCCTCTCAAAAGTGCAGGGAAATAGTAAATTCCTTTTAGGGAATAGAAACAGTGTCAAGATTCCTGTAGGGAAATATAATCACTTCTCTACATGAAAAGGCAATGAACAATTGAGTGTTTTGCACTTGCATTGCTGCACTAAAGTGTTGTTCTTCATGAGCTGCACCTGAAGTGTACTGAAATCAAATGCCTGTGGAGCAAAAAATGCTCTGCATCAGTCTGGATACCTCTATGAAAGGGATAAACAGTGGCCAAATTTGCTGCTGAAAAATTGGATGCATTTAATACCTATCAAGACCCAAGGCCTTGTGAACTTAGTGCATCACAAACCAGCAGAAGGTGCCTGTGCCCAGAGCATGATGTGATTCAGCTCCTGTCAGCCAGAAACCACCTGCCTAGGATTGGTGTGGGGCAGCACAGGAAAAGAACTGGCAGTCCCTGAACATCTCTGGGTTAAAAACTTAGTCAAAACTCTCTGAATGAGCCTCTTCTCATATGATCAGTCAGGTGGGAACTCCTGCACAAGTCACTTTCTACAGAAGTGGCTTATTCTGTCCTCCACTGCAGCACTGTGCATTAATAGTAGAAAGAACACCATCATTCTTCCTTGTGCCAGCAGAACTCTGATGATTTTAGCACTTGCAACAGAGAACTCAGGCTTGCCTCTTTTCCACTTCCCAGCTCCCTCCTTCCTGAGAAGAGACTCGGGGATTTTGTTTCTCCCCTGAAATTCTGCAGAACTGCCGCTCACCACAGTCAGTGCCCAGAGTTACAGGGCAGGAATGTGCTCAGAAAGTGAGGGGTCTGACATTAAGAGTGCGCTTTTGGCAACTTTTCTATTGCACATGCACACTGTTAGGCTTCTTTACAGGGAATCTCTTTCCAAAGTTATTTTCTGTTTTCTTATGTGTTCAGTCATTTCCATCATCACAGTGTGACTTGGATTAAGGTAATTCAGAACAGGAGACTCCTATAAAAAACATGTTTGCCTCAGAAAGTTTTATGAGAAATAATTCTTCTATTGCCAGCTCGTAAGGTCAGTTTGATTGCCATCAGACTTCCCATTTTTAAAGTAGTATTATTAGAGCTCAAGTGTATGACATAAATTTGATATTGTCATAAATTTTGGTTGACTGCAGCTTTTGGGGGAATGGTTGGCATCCATGCTATATCAAAATGCTCAATGTTATGGAAAACTGGACTACTTAACCAAAGGGGGGAAGTCTGGTGAGATTTTCAGTGGGCAGTTGCCCTAAATCCAGCGAGCACCATCCCAGCCCTGCTGAAGTCAATGTAACACTCCCATTGTTCTGAAATTAGCCCTGGACAGCCTTGCTGGGTGGTGACCTTCGTGGAAGTTGCATGGTCGCCTCACAGATAATTTGCAAATTGCCCATGAACCATGTGTACAGTCATGTCTGGTATGGTGCTAATTTACTGGCAAGGTCTGGGTGCACAGGTCCAGCACTCTGCTCAGGGGGAGCTTCAGCCATGCCCAGCAGCCAGTGTGGAGGTTTGATTCCTGTGCAGCATGTCAGGAATATCTGATGGATGGGCTCAGCCTCCCTTTCCCATGCGTTTATAGAGATTTCCAGCCAGGCCAGAATTTGCCAGATGACCATGGTGGGGAAGGCAACAGAAATATTTTCGTAAATATAAGCCCTCCACACCCCCAAAAAATTTATCTAGTTCAAGCAGGGGTGTTACCAAACCCTTGTTCAGGGCTACAGGACGTGGCAGGACATTATCTATCCTGTGTTCCGGCAGAGTTTATTTTGGGGTGGTCAGAAAGGAAATCCTAGTGTAGAGGCGGGTGGAACATTTCTGTTGAACTGATGTGAAAAAGAAAAATACCTGGCCATTTGGAAGGGTTTGAACTCTTAGCATAAAGATCTGGGAGATGGATGAATGGTCAAAGGAAGGTGACGGGCGGGTCAGAGGTCCTATGGCATAACTCATCACTGTGAGAAGTCCCTGTCTCACAGTGAAAGTCTAAGAACTGGCTGGCAGCGGCGTGACCCGTAGCAGCCAATTCATCAGAAGGATTTCCCGTCTGAATATGCAGATGTGTGCACAATTATTTTACCTATCTGCACAAACAGAGTCCATGTCTCTGCATGCTTAAATAAATCTTGGCGCTGTCCCTTCCCGAAGGCATTTTGGGTTCAGCCTCGTTGCCTGCATCCTGAATAGTTTTGTTCAGCAGAGTCCTTGCAAACAGCCCGTCTCCTCTTCCCTTCCCTTTCCGCTTCCCCTTCCTCCTCCTCCCATCCCAGTGCAATCACTGCTGCCCAGACCCATCCTTCACTTGCACAAAACTGATTTCTGTTTATGGAGCAGCTGGCAGCAGCAAGGCTCAAGCTCTGAGCGATGACTAAGAAACAAGCCCACTTTTCCCTTAGCTGTCAGGAGCTTTTAGAAATAACACCCTCCTCTGAGGAAGTCAGAATAGCAACAGGAAAATAAGTAAAACCTATTATAAAACAGTTGTCCAAGAACTTAGGCACGGCGCAGGGTAGAGATCAATATGCTGTGAAGGTTAAATCTATTTTCACACTGTGTTCTATTTCACAGTTTAATGGTGTTTTAATGTGTCTGTCACTGAGCCCCCTTCATGTTATGCAGGTAGAGCCTTTACAAAGGAGAAATAACGTTGGTTTACAAGCTTCACAGTAACATCTTATTTACCAGCTGAGATCTGACACTTTCCTGTCTGGATGTGCACCAGGGCTTGACTATTTTATTTTACTTATTTTGTATTATTTTATTTTTTAGAAAGCATAATGTAGTGTTGCATTTATGGTAATTTTTAGATGGATTTTGGGGAATGCCTGTAGGGATGGGAGCAGCAGGGGCATGTGTGTGCCCGTGCAGAAGGGACAGAAATACCTACTGCTGTTTATACAAGGTAAATACATGGAGGAGGTTTATACAAGGTAAATACATGGAGGAGGTATACAAAGGCATGAGTTTGTATCCAATCCAAAATGGTGTATTTCAATGCTTTAGCTTCAACTCAGCTGATGTTGGGATGTTCCATAGGGCTTGGGAAAAGAGTGGATGACAAAGTAAAGATTCTGAGAGACAGGGGAGAAGGAGATTTGATTTCAGCCAGTGGAAAGGATGAAAGGGGAGGGAGAGGAAGCAAAGGCAACTAGGGAAGGGAGAGTCCAGGATACCCTAGTCCAAGGGTACTGCTGGTTCAGGGCTTCCAATGTGGAACAGTGCAGGCAGATGCTGTGTGTTGTGTCGGTGTGCTGACCTCCTTGGTGGGGATGCTTTTCACGAGCCTCCCACCACCTGCAGCTGAGCCAGCAGCTGGGCAGGGCCTCTGGCCATTTACACCTCCCTGCAATGAGCTGGGGCTGCACAGCTGTATTTTCTCCCACTGACAAGGCTGGGAGAGCCACAGTCGAGCAGCTCCTCTGATTTTGCCAGGAGTGAATCTGAGTGCTGATGTTATCCAGTGGGACTCGCTCCTGACATCCTTATGTTATAATTGGTGTGTGGAGTGGTGGGAGGACAACCTGATTATTCCAGTGGCTTCACTTGTGTGATCTCTCTCCCATCTTTGCCCTCTGCAGCTCCCTCACTTTGCTGAGACAGTGCTCTCCTTCACTTCTCTGTTGCCTCCCACCTCCCTCATCTTTTGCTCCCTCAGTTGCTCTTTACACTCCTCTTCCTTTGTCTCGCAGCCAAATGACTTAACTCTGCTCAGCCTCCTGCGAGGGATAGGCTGTGAGAAGGGAGAGCATCAGAGAAGGAGATATAATACTAAATCTTAGGAGCAACTTGTTAAAAACCTCATGCTTCCCCTCAGCCTTTGCTCTGTCTGGGTCTGCTGAGAGCTGGTGCTTGCTGGAGTGTGAGTTTTCAGACTTGCAGAGTATTGACTTGGCTTAACCTGCATATCCCACTGCAGCAGAAGTGTCTGCAATGTGTGTTTTGGCTTTGGTGCACTGTGTGCTCTGAGTTCATCTCTTCCCCCCTTCCGTTTTCCATTGTTGGAACAACAATCTTCTGCTGGATGCAGAGCTCAACCAGGCCTGTATTGTGGGGCCAAAACAAACTCTCTGCTAGTGTGTTTTCCATCCTCCACAAGGTAAAACACCAGTGCTGAAAGCAGCTGCCCCCCTGGTGGGAGCCTGTTGTCTGAAAATCCAGTGACTGACTTCATGGAACAGAACTTTGCTTCAAGCAATGCTGCTGAGAAATGTATTTGAATCCTTCGGAGATGAGGGATCAAAGGGTGTGAACTAGAGAGTGAGGGTGACTCACCTTTGGAGGATGTTCCCTCTTCAACCACTGAAACCACCAAAGTGCAGCCTGTTGCATTTAAAATATCACAAATATTCTCGGCACCAAACTACATAACCGAGCACTTGCTTTATTTGTACTTTTCAAGTGGATGGGAACCTCTGAGAAGGTCAGAACTGAGGACAGTAAACCTTAGGGAGACAGAGTCCCAAAGGGTTGCCAAAAATAGATTCAATGCATTTTTCTCCCTCAGTTTTTCAAGTCCAAGGCAGTTAAGAAAGGTGGTCACCCAATACCCCTTACTTAAAATCTATAGCACATTCACATCTGGCCTGGTGTGAAATGGTTAGAAAAAAGTATTTTCTGCTTGATAACAGAGCCTGGTGTTTGAATACTGGGGGGGGGGGGGAGGGGGTGGTGGTTTTCACTCACCTCTACTGTTTAAGGGCTACTTCTACTTTAACCCGTAGACCAAGTCCAGGAACATCTGAATTAAGAGCTTGAACACACACTTAGAATATTTGCCCAAGTCAGGTCACCTTTTTGAAACAGAACTGGATACCTGTTATGGGCCTGACATTTAGGGACCGAATTTATGCAAGTTTGCCACCTTAATCACAGAATTTTTGATTAAACTGGAAATTTGAGAAAGCTGCCTTATCAAATGGCTTTGAAGTTTAATGTCCATTTTTATCGCCTTGGGTAATCCATGGCCAGGTGCCTTATATCAGGTGTTGGTGTTTTGGAAAAGTGACAAAAGCCCCACTGAAGTAGAAATGCTTAATTATCATAAACTCAGTTTATTTCCTGCTTTGTAGAGGAGACATGGGGGAAAAAAATGTTTGTTTGTTGGTTGGTTTGTTTTGTCTTGCTCAGAATAAACTTTTACTGAGGTCAATATTGCACTAATATAGTTTGTTTAAAAACTCATATTTACTGTGAGTTTCCTGGTGAAGTATTAAAACATTGAGTTCACAGATTAGATGTAAATAAAAGGTTAGAAACAGGAAGATATCCAAAATCATATGAATTTTAAAGACATTATTAACACACAGGGATATGATAGTTTGGTGTTGGCTAGTTCTTATTTATAGAAGCTAATGGATGATTTTCTAAAGAATTAATATTTCAGGTAGCTGAAAGATTGAAGTGTTTTTCATCTCTTGCTGTGAGAAATTCAGCACTCCCTTGGTATTAGAGAGTCTCCACAGCTCAGTGTTGTTGCCTGCCTTAGTTGTGTACACTTGAGTGCTTGCTTGGGACTCATCTGCAGGGTCACACTGGGAGCAGACAAGGGTGACACTTCAGAGATCTGAGCAGCTCCCTGGAAAGAAATGGGTCTGAATGTTCACAAATAGAGGGAGAAGACAATTAGTGAGCATCAGCCAGGGCAGAGGTTATGTTCCTGTCCAGAGAGAGAGGGATGCAGCTTTGCTTTCATGGTCCATAGAAACAAATAGCTTTTAGAGTATAGTTTAGGTTTTTCTTCTGTGTACTCTCTGCATTAACCTTGGAAAATATTATGCTAAATGTTCTCACATGGAGACCTTGTCCTGGTGGATTTTCATGAGCAACCTGGGATGTCATGGTTCTGGACTCTGAGGCAAAGAAGTTCTTCAGAAGGTCATAGCCAGTTCCACTTGCATTTCATAAAATTTCCATTGGATTCTTACCTGTGGAGATTTTAGGCTTCTTGAGCGTATTTTTGAAGTCATGTTTCTGATACTGATGGTCACTTATGGCTGCTCATATTTTTCAAGTATATAGAATTTCTTTACTTAAAATTCTCTCTGTGTAAAATTGACCATAGAAAACACCCAAGAAACATCAGCACCACTGAAGTAATTTAAGTAAATTCAAATATCCAAAAAATATTGTTTCAAACCCTTACCTAGACCTAATACTTTGTGAAATGCTATGGAGAATATAAATTTCAGACACTTATGAAGAGAAAATCAGTTCATAACCTGATAGCATCAGTTCATAACCTCAAAGTAAGTACTGTGATAGAAATTGTTATGTTGCTCTGAAATACTGAGAACTTTTTGCCATTTCTAAAAGGGGAAGTGACAAACTTACATGTTTTTTACATCTCCAGCTATGTTTTATTGCAAGACTTTGGAAAATATTTTGTAACAGTGCAATAGTTCTGACAGTAAGTCAACGGAAGATATAATAGAAAAAAAAAATTCTCAACAATTATCCTTCCCACCCAAACCTTTTCTTAGAAGCAGTAATAGAAAAGTTTAATGGTATCTTACTCCCACTATTGGCAAAAAGACTTTTTTCATTGACTTGAAGGGAAGAAATATTTAACCCCTTAATTTTTGCATTAGCAGAGAAGAGTAGTTGCATCAATAGTGGATTTTGGATTGAAATGCAGTTATAATAAATAAACTTCTCTCTTTTTAACTGAATTGAGGTTCACTGCAGTTGAGGTTCTCATCCTCCGCTGGCACCACCCTCTAAAAATCTCTGCTCAGGTGCCATCATAATGCAATGGAAAAAAAAAAACCAAAAGATCCCTTGATTATAAAAAAATTGCCACACTCTGCTGCAGGCAATGCAGAGCTGAAACGTGATAGTCCTGGCCCTGCCAGTGCCCATGGGAAGCAAGGGGTTGTCAGAAAGGTCAGGATTGCAGTGACATGCAGTGTCACTGCATTCTCTTCTCCTGCTCTGCTCTTTCCATTCCAAACCCCTCTGGAGCAAACACATCCTCTCAGCAGACCCTTCTGGACAAACACATGTAGTAAATAAATAATTGAGGAAAATTTCAAAGTCAGAAATCTCCTTCAAAGGCTTGTGGAAGAAGGTGTATTTGGGAGCATGAAGACCATTCTGGATCGTTGAGCTCTCTCTCACAGCTATCCTCTGTTGAAAGGCGTGTACCTTTTCTTTTTCTGAAATGATTTGTTACTGCTCTTTTCATCCTCTGTGCACCTGCCAGTTCTTCTCACAGATGTTGCATGAAATGACACATTTACAAGGTGTGATTGACCAGCTTCAGGTCTGAAATTTGGTCCTCTACATGTAAAACTCTGATTTATAACTGCAAAATTATATCAACTCAAGTGCAAATTAGATAAACTCAGGATACCAGTTCTCACCTGAAATTCAGCCTTACCTGAAAACATCAAATAATTCTCTACATTTCTGCTGTGAGAACTCGGTGGAGGCTGCAATATCTGTCTGAGGAGTTGGATATGTAGCAGACTTATCTCTTCCTGAAATGGGTCTGACCAACTTGCCATGGTCACACAAAACAGCTCTAATTTGTCTAGGGAATAAGCTGTGGTCTTCTGTAACCATGTTACCATCCTTTTGAACAGATTTTTGGGCTTTTTTTGCCCCTTATGGACCCATAAAAAGTTACCCATGGAGGTGAGGATTCCTGTATAAATATGGGTCTGGGAGAATGGCCTTGGTCTTCACAACAACCTTTGCAGATTTTTTGGATGCGCATAGCTCCCTTCATGGTTCACATGTTTCATAGTTTGAGACCAGTTGCATACTTTTTATCTTTGTCTTTAAACATTTACTTTTCTTCAGTGAGCACAATAAAGTCACAAAAAGTAACAAATGCTTAACAAAAGCAAAAATATTCCTAAAACCCACATCTACAACCGTTCATTCCAAACAACCTTTTTTAGACATTTCTTTCTACAGCTCCTTTATTAGTGCTTTTTTTCCAGATTTAACCTTCAGGTTAAGCTGAGACTTCACTGTGTTGTGGTCTCATCTTACAACTCTGCCACATGATACCCAGGAGTGCAATAACAAAGAAGTTCTGCCAGGAAGCAGGTGGACTTCACTCTGGAACAACTTTTATCCTGCTGGTGAGTGCCCTGTATAATGATGTGTGTGTAATGACATGAAACATCCTATTTTTATCCCTTACTTTTGTCCATTTTTGCTTGCTTCAGAATTTGGTAATGATTGCAAAGCAGCAGCTGGGAAAACAAGCGCATCTCCTGAGTAATACAAGGAGGATTTTAGGCATTGCTAAAATCAAAAGAAGCAGTGGGCCAATCTCAAAGAACTCATCAATTGGCCAGTAGGATTTAAAACGCCCTTTTATTCCAAGGACTCGTAACCCCGCTTCGGAATAATGTACCTAGTTGTAACATCGTGGTTTGGGGGAGAAATCCCACTCATAGGAGGAGTTTTAGTAAATCAGGTAAGCCAAGGGGTGTGGGGAAAACTAATATCTTTTATTTGACACACCAGTCTCAGTTTTGAAGTATTGAAGCCTGTTTTCAGGTTTGAGACATGTTGGTTTTCTGGTTGCAGCTCTCCTGAACAGGCTTGATCATTTCTGATCCTACCTCAGCAAATAAACCCACTACCTGCACATTTCTGTTAGGGGGAGTTTCTACTCGAAGCACAGTTCTCTTCTTCCATGAAATTTTTTAAGAGCAGAATTATTCACAGCTGCTGGATTATGAACTGGACACTCATTGTATAGCCTAAAAATGAAGCTAACTTTGGCTTTCAGTTTGTTTTTTTGCAAACCGGTCATGTGTTTTCCCAGCAGGACTGCTGGAGTGAAAGCGTCCACTGTATTCTGCCCCAGTGTAATCTGCATTTCTGACTAATACCAAGTTCTGAAGCACCACGATTTTCAAACCCAAGAGCTTCCTAGATTGCTCACTTGTGAGGTTTCCAGTCTTTGTTCTCTTGCCTCTTATGGAAGGAGAGATGGATTTTGAAACTCCTAAAACAGTTTATACTTTCAACCTTTCTTCTCACCACTTCTTGACACTTTTTTTGCAAACAGTCTCTGCTTTCATCTTACACTTCACCTTGAAACTGAGCTTTTTTCACCCACCTTGCCACCCTTCCTTCTTGGTACCTCATCAGCTGCCTCTGACTTTGATGTTTGTTGCCAATGTACCACACTTTTGAGGAAGTCCCAGGCTGGGTGAGAGTCAACCAGCGTGCCTCACTGCTTAGGCTGGTTACCTCTGGTCTGGGAACTGCTCAGAGATGGGAGAAAAACACATGGAAACCAAGTTTTCCAAGGTGTGAATTATTAAGGGAGGGGTTAAATGCACCTTCCTGGAGTGTGGGTTGCTGATTATTCCTCTGAGAGTTTAACAAAAGAAGTAGTTCTGGACCAAGAGTTTCCAATGGCCTTTTGTTTTCTTGTTTTTTTGGTTGTGTTTTTTTTTGTTTGTTTGTTTGTTTGGTTTTTTTTTGTTTGGTTGGTTTGGTTTTTTTGGTTTGTTTTTTTTTTCCTTTTCAGTTTTCAGTAGAGGAAAATGCTTTAATGGGTTTAAGCACCACATTTCTTTAAGTTGTCAAGGGAAACTGAGGCTGGCAGTTCAGGGTTTTTTTCAATACAACTGTAAGCCTGAGGTGAATTTTACTGTTTATTTTCAGATTTACATTTCCAGTGCTGAGAGAGCAAAATCCTTGAAGATGCATTAGCAGAGGAGGACTCTGAGGCACCACAACCTCCTTGTCCCTTCAAATATTGGATTTACAGGAGAGACCGTTTTGGGGGTTGGTTTAGCTCTTGAGGCTTCTGCTGTTGCCGCCAGTAAAGGCATGACCTGCAACATTAGGTCAGAGTTTCATTCCACGGAGGTTTTCCGCTATGACAAATTTTTCTGAACCCCCACTATTCAGTCCTTCCCAAGTACATCATCCGACATGGCATATCCCAGTGTTCAGAAGTTGCAACAAGATTGTTTAAGTCATGGATTATTTTAAAAAAAGCAAAACAATGTCAAACTGGGTTTTTTTTAGGCTCCTTCTCACTGCTAAACTTTAAGCAGTCCCTTTTTTTCTATTATTCATGATTTCTCTGCTGTTCTCATAATAAGAGGTTCATACTGATTTTTACTTTTAGAAGTCAGTGCTAAAAAAAAAGTAATTAAAAGAAGTCAAAATATCAGTAGACTTGTGATGTATAACCACAAGACTTGGCAATACTTCATTTTCCTTCAAATTCAGTGTCTTCTGTTCATACACAGGTTTTCTCAGCTTTCTTTTGCTTGAGGAAACAGTCTGGAGCTTCTGGGCAAAATATAGAAAGAAGAAGAGAGGAACAGTGGACCATTGCTACAATTGGGGAAACCTAATTTTTGTCTGAGTCCATCAATGAATCAGTGCTGGATGGATAGAGAAGCTTGTTCTCGTGATCAGATGGTGGAAAGCTGGAAATGAGATGTGTAACCTGAGCGTTCTTCTCTGTGAAGAGACAGGAAACATAATTATAGGGGAGTATTCAGAAAAGAAGTAAATAATCTGTCAAGTGGTTGATCTTTGTCCTGTTTGGGTTGCTTTGTGTATTCATCACTGCCCATCCCTCATTGTTTAGCACTCGAGGTGTACCATGCACACCACTCTTTGTACCTTTCATGGTTCTCGTTATCTCTGGCCTTTGGTAATACAGTTTGAGGACCCCCTTGGTGAGCAGAATGAAGAGACAGATCCATTTCAGTCATTTCTCACCTTTTGGCACTTTCCATGGTCTAAAATTCAGCAGGATCTCACCCTTAGTGTGATTCATGGCCTGGAAGACAAGAGCACAGCTGGAGGTTGCAGCATGCAACAGGTATGAAAAGGACAGGAGATATTTTATGCCGCTGTTGTCACCAAAAATAGATCTGTAAGATCAGTGATAGAAACCTGCAAGATTAAATACAAACGAGAGAGAGCAGAGGTGAATCTTACTCTTTCGTTAGCTACAACGAAATAAATGTTAGGGACCTATATGTGCTTCACAGATAATCCCAGCCTGTGACACGCAGCTTTTCTTTTCAATAGCATCTTAAAACAATAGTATGTAAAAAGAGAATTTCCCACTTCTCCTAGTCTTCGCAGAAACCCAAACCAAGACATGCCACCTGTGACCCTCGGGACAGAGAGGTCAGACCTGGGTAAGTCTCACCCACCATGTGAGACCAGTGAGAACCCACCTCCCTTACCCATCATGGACAGCACTACTGGATGCAGGGGGGATGAAGAGCTTTGAGATCTTCTGATTGGGAAAGGTCAGGAGAGCATCGCCGTCTCTTGCAGGAGCTCCAACACCGAGGGGAAAAATAAATCACACAAAACTTAAATAGGAAACCACAGCTGCTGTCAGATTAAATCTGTTACAAGTGCATTCCACTGCCTCACTGAACAGTGTTTTATTTCACACCTCAAAATGTGAGGCCCTGTGCCACAGACTTGCTCCTTTTTCTCTATTCCCCCCAGATGACTTAACAAGCTGAAAGTGCAGCTGGAAATTAATGCTTCCTGTCTTTTTAAATAATGTGACATTGAAATCTCAGTATTTAATGCATTGGCATTTAACATGCCACAATATTTCTGTTACTTTGCACTGGTTGGGGTGCAGAAGTGTTATTACAGCTGTTCTGAAATTCTGACAAAGAGGTGCATTTCTTTCTTTTTTTCTTATTTTTTTCTTCTTTTTTCTCTACTCTGTCCCACCATAATTGCTTTTTGCCGCATCTCTGAACCGTAACCATGGTGATCCACCACATTCATCAGAGGACCCTCTTGTTGTTTTGCTTGTGTGAATATAAGAAGGGGGAAAAATAAAATAAAATAAAAA
>VXAU01002736.1:3045164-3062881 GCA_013399695.1 Formicarius rufipectus
TTTTTTTATCCCTTTTTCCACCCCCACCCTCATTTCTTTTCCTAAGGACAGAAGCTGTATTGGAGAAGTGGGCTGGCCAAAACACCAAGGACTTGTTCACAGCCTAAAAATGGGAGAGGAGGAATCTGGGTCCGGAGGTGTCACTCTTCATGGAAAACAGACTTCGATAACTGGAGCTTTCAAGCCATTCCCCCTTGAAAGGAGAAATTGTTATGTGTGGAAGGGGCAGGAAAGGTTGACCCTTTTCCATTTCTGTCTGATGACAAACTGGTCCTTGTCTGAAGAACAAGGTCATGCAGAACATCATGACCATAACCTCATGCTGTTTCTGACTGGAGAAGGAGAAACTGCTTGGATTTGGACAAAGAGTTGGAGCTGCCCCTTTCTGCATTTGCTGGGTACAAGGTCTGTTACCCATGCCTTGGGTGGTGAGCAGGGAGAGAGATTGAAACCACTGGCTGTGATGGGGAAGGCTAGAGATGAAAGGGAATGTTCTTACTCTCAGATGTTTTTCAGTGCCTGACACCTCAATATACTTCTCTTTTACTACTTCAAGAAATTTTGAAAATCATCCCTGGAGACTTTCATGTTAAGGGGCTTGGGCAGTTCATCTCTCCTCATGTCCCAGAGCTCCTTAGAAGAGATAGGAAAGCTGTCTGACATTCAAAGTGACCTTGGATCAGCTTTGCCCATCCCATCCATCACTGTTGGCAGACTCTCCAAGACACAAGGAGAGAACAGCCAGTAGTGGTTGTTAGAGAGTCTTCCTGGGATCCTGTAATGTGGAGAATGGGTGTGACATAATTCCCAGTGTCCAGTCTGTCACATGAGATGGCTGGGGATGAGGGTTTGGTGTCCTGTAAAACCTGGTTGCTTTGGCTGTAGAAGAGTATTGTCACCCTGTAGAGGTAACACAGCTCATTTTCATGGAATAGAAACAACTACCTGATATTATTTTGCTATCCTTCAACGTGACAGCCAGGAAGAGAGTGATGAAGCAGCTGTGCTCTGGATCCTATGGCAGCACTCAAAGGGTGATTTTGAGAGAATTCCTAAATGTCCTTGCTGGGGCAATCAACTGTGGCAGTACCTGGTTGTCTTGTAAAGCAGTGGCTCTTGACATAAAGCTTCATCTGAATGAATAATTGCATGTACCAAGATTGTAAATTGTTATAATCAGGGACTGGGCTTTGTTTTGCCTTTATGGCACTTGGCACAGGGATTCTGGTGTCTGAGACTTCAGTGCAGCAACAGGCTGGTGCAATTCACCCTAAAGCCCAGCATGAAACTCCTTCACTCCGATTCCTCTTGTCTTCCTGCTCTGTCATGGCTGGTAGAGCTCATCAGCAATGATTGTGGGGCTGTGGCAATTAGAGGAGCTTCTGCTCCTCTTCCTTTGCTCTTCCTCAGACAGCTACACCCTCTCTACCTTCCTTAGCAGTGGTTCTGGTGGATAAAAACCTGTGTGTGTGCTGCCAGTGCCCCAGTTCACAGACTGGGATGTCAGCACACACGCAGCCCGTGCCAGAGGTCTCATCCAGCTCGCTGGACCATGCTGGTGCTGGCTGAGGCAGGGGCACACATCCCCTCCTGCCATCAGCGCAGAAACCCCAGAGGAGGGAGGAAGGTTCCTCAGGCAAAGCTACTCACTGACGTGCCTCAGCGTGGGCATTTGCTGGCGAGGCAGAGCCACCAGAGCATTGCTCAGTGACCTGAGAGGTATTTGGTTGGAAAATGTCTGGTTCTGTTCTCGTCTGGGAGCCATTTGATCCGTCCCCAAGGATGCAGCATAGCAAAGGCCCTGGGGCCCTCCCATGGGTGACAATGGATACATTGGGGTCTGCAGAGCAAACTGGCTTGTCTAAAAGTCAAAAAGTCTTAGATACCCGTTTGTAGGTGGGATTGTCAATATAGAATAACAAAGCGAAAAGCACTCCAGGCTAAATGTTATCAGTGATTATTTTTGACTTTATTTTTACTGTTTCTGATGTGTTCTTCAGTCTGTCTTGTTGATGTTTATTTTTTTGTTTGCAATAAGGGTCATATGTCATGCCTCCCTTGCATCAGGTGCCACATAGCCATGTACTGTCCTTCCCCCAACTAGTTCACAAAGTCTTTCTCTGTGGGTGAGCTCTCACTGGCACTGTGGTCACTGAGTTCTACATGTCCTTTAACTGGAATTTCTTTGGAGGGTGTAGGACTCCTTATTTCTTTTTCCAAAAGCCATCGAAGCAGTATGAACCTCCTCTCTGGAAGTAAAACATAACATAAAAAGCCCAATAACATTTCAAAATATTTTCCATTATCAAAATTCATAATTATTAGCAACACCTCAAAATCCAGTAAGCTGGATATTTAATATAAGGGAAGTTTATTTGTCCTGGGGTTGTTTTCTTGCTTTCAGCTCTTTGCCCCCACCCCCAGCCTTCCCCTCACCCCAGGAAAATGTATTTCCTTCATATTTCCTAAAAAGCTGGGAATTAAATGATAGTATCAAACTAGTTTTTCAGGTATTTATCAACTGTAATGCAGAAGTTTCAAAATGCTCAAAATTCCATGCTGAATTCCAAAGTGTTTCTCTGTGGAAAAATGTTGTGTATGTTGTTTGCAGTGGGCAATCAGAGGACAAAGTGAAGCTTTTTTTATGAGTTGGACCTGCACTAAAGCCTATTCCACATGTTTGATTAGGGATTCATTGAGTGTATGTCTGTAAATGTAGAAGCCTACTAGTGAAAATTTTATATAAAACTACTCACTAAATAACTTGAAACAAGATGAACTACGTGATGATTAACAAAAAGTGAAACATCAACTTTTCACTGAACAATAGTCAACTTTTTTTTGCAAGGAAAATAGGACAATGAAGGAACTATGCAAGGTCCCACTAGACCAAGTGAGGTCCATCCTGGGAGGCTGCAGGAGCTCTGGGAATGCAGCATCTCATCTCAAGGAAAAATGGCCACAGGATCAGGTGGGCTTTGGAGATAGTTGTCAAACAGTGTGTGTGATACAAGCCTGAGGTGCCAATTTAAACTTAGTTCTTTTTCCCCCCTAGATGTGAGCAATGCCTGGAGTTTTCAGTCTCCTGTGGATGAAAAACAATAAAGAGGTTCTACGGGATGTGTCTTGGTGGGGCTAGGAAGGTTCTCTTCCCGTATTGCTAATCTCTGAGGGAATTGCCTTAGTATGAGGTAGGTTCTCAGCCAAAATTACTCTGATTTTTTCAATTCTTTATTTTGGTTGTTATGGCTGAACACAAAATAGAGCTCAATAGAGCCATTTGGTGGAGCTGCCATAGGTTTGAGGTTTCCTCTGAGCAGCATTTCAACAGTCTTTGTGATGAGCACCAGAAACTGTAATGCCAGGTAGAGCACATGGAACTCCGAGCTGAAAATTAAATATTTTTAATTAAAATCCACATCTGCAAGCTGCTCGCTGAGTGCCTGGGTTTTCCTGCTAAATTATGCTGCCCTGCTGGGATCACCAGTGTCAGAGATGGTAATTCCAGAGAGGCAGCCAGCAGATCTCACTGGTTAATATTTAAAAAGGTGCTGGCGCCCGATGGAAAGTGTTTTGTGAAATGCTCCATCAGGAGTGTTTGTATCTGCTCGTGAGCAGCATCACATGTGGGGGTAGTGTGGCTGTCACTTTTGTCTGCAGTGCAAGTTTGGCCTTGGTGCAGGTTCTAAGGTGTCTGGAAGCTCTTTCTGTGTGAAAGCCACTGAATTTGGTGTTGTGCCAGCAGCCTGCCATGAGCTCAAAGGAAGCCATCCTCAGAGTTCCACTAAATTGCTTTAGCTGCTCTTTCAGTGGCCTTGGATAGCATCTGTTGACTTCTCTGTCTTCTCTCTCAAATATTTTTAGGCAGGAGGAGGCTGAGGAGAGATGGTTCACGTGCTGCTGGGGTTACTGAGCCGGGAGTTTGTCCTGCATGCCCCATGTGCCCCACTCTGCAGCTGGCTTGTGCCCCTCCACTTCCCCAGCTGCTCCCTTGGCCACCTCACAGCCATGAGCAGAGCATCCCCTGAGCAGACGTTGTCTCTGAGTAGTCTGAAGAGACATTGGGGCTGGAAACATGACAGCAGAAGTTTCATTTCAATTATTTTTTTTTATTTATTTTTTAGATTTTTTTTTTTATTTTAGTTTTTTTTCCTGTTAACAGACTGAGTCAGTCTCATGCAATCCTTTGTAATGCAGCCACAGAGGCAGAGACGAGATGAGGAGAAGTTAATTAGGCTCCTCTGCACAACTCTGTGTATGTTATAGGCCATGAGAGAACAGGTTTGAAGCCTGTTAGCAATGATTTCAAAGCCAGAGAGTAGAGCAGCACATTTATACCTGCTTAATATGCCTCAGTTCTCATCAGCATTTAGCAACCCCCTACCCTGCCTTGACTGCTGTTTTCTATGCAAATGGTTCTAATAGTATGTTTTTCATTAAAAACAAACAACAACAAAACCTATATCCTAATATTTGTTAACAGGAAAGCAATAATGCCAAATGGCAGCTTAAGAAAGACATGCCAGCGATGTTTTTGAATGGTTTTGGGGAAGAGCACAGTTAGAGTTTTCTGTTCCACTGCTATAGTTCTGCTTTGTTGTTTAGGTTTGTGTCAGCTTAGATGTAATACCAGGAGTGGTAAGAGAGAGATGAGAATTTACAGACTTCAAACATGAAGATCTCAGTAAGACAAAAGCTTGTCACCCTTGTGTATCTTCCCAATTAGTTGGGAAACAAGACTTAATCAGTGGAGACAGTCTGAGCAAACAGGGTTATCGTTCCGCTTTCTCTAAAAGTGGCCAGATTAATACTTAATTCTGTTGAACAAGAAGTGAAGTTTGGAGAAGCCAGCCTGCCTTGGAAAAGGGTGGCTGTCAGTGCACGGAGCAGGTGATGAAGCACAAATGGTCAGGTTCACTTCTGTTCAAAATTAATTTCATTTGCTCCAATGCCACCTGGTTATGTTTGTATTTTGGTAATGGCTGGGAATAATTAATTCTCTTCATTTCAACAGATCTCTCACTCTCTCCTCACTCCAAAGAAACTCCCAAATTATATATTAAAAAAGAAATTAATTACTTTGACACCAAATTAACTCGAGGTTTTAAACCATTTGTCACTGTCCCTTTAAGTCAAATCCTCTTTCCACTTATAGCACAGACACATGAAAGAGGAGGCTGCTCTTCCTCCGTGAGCACGGAGGGAGGAAGATTGAGTTATGTGTGGGAGGACAGAACAGGAGAATACTCCAGTTACTTGGGCCACTCCTCCAGCAAAATAATAAGTATTGTTAGAAAGTACTTTGCAAGGCAAAAAAAAAAAAAAAAAGTTAATCTCCTGGGTGTAGTGGAATGATGGGGCTGAGCTGGCAATAATATTAATTAAGGGGGGGGGAAAAATAGAAAAAACTTGGGTAATTTTCTTCACCATTCAGACTTATTCTGGGGAAACAGGAGACAGCGTTTTTGTCACTGTTTCCAAACTGGATAAATCACCCAGTCTACAAGCCATAACAAATCTTCTGTTCAAACTATTTCTGAAATTACTTTTACTCCAGAGAGGGAGGATTGCAGCCCCAAACTTGATTCAGAAGAGTCCAGGATATTCAAGCCTTCAAAGGTCATTCAGACGCAAACTAAGACAGACCATCTAGTAAGCATGTGGGGATTAAGTTCAAAATCAAACCTAGGTACTACAAATACCCAGAAGAAATTTTTTTCCATTTTCTATTTTGACCCATCACTCATATATTTTACTATTGAGTTATCTAAAGAAATAAAGCGTGTTTATGTCATCTAGGTATATTCAGCAAACTTTATTCCTCTCTCAAGAATTCATCCATCAGTTCCAGCCTCTATCTAAGCTGGGGACATGTGGATCTGTAAGTATATCACTGCATCTTTCTCCATCCTGTTCCTTATGGTGGCCAATCAGTAATACTTCAAAGAAAGGGACAAACTGAACCCAGACAGACCCCCACAATCCTACCAGAAGACAAAAAGGGTTAGGAGGGGATAAATCCTTCTTGCTCTCCAGAAGTAACCACAGAAACTTGATGCATAAGATAAATACAATGCAAATAAAAAGGAATCCTGTCTCCTTTCAACCATTTGGGGTTTTGCTGGCATGCAGGATTCGTGTCTCCTTGGCAGTACAGGCCCTTTCTAAGGCTTCTCAAATTCCAGTTCATATTCCCTTCTGTTTAATTTTAGAAAATGATAACAGAGTTTCAATACTCAAATAATAAATACCCATGATCTTTTATTTTCATGGTAAGATTATTCATGGTCGATATATAATTAACTGGTCTAGTTCCAATAGTGTCCTTCAACTTAATTTTTCTTTACTGTTCCCCTGACTTCACCATCCTAAACCCCGAATGCATTTAAGAAGTGTCATCATGACCTCTTTAAAATTGTTTGGTGTTTAAATAAGACAAAGTCCCTTAACCTCTTCATAAGGGAGCCTTTGCATTCCTGTCATATATTTGCACCCTTCTCTGCACTTGTTCCAGTAAGGTGTCTGTTCTTAAATGCATTTACCAGAAGAAATATTTCTACAAGTTTTTATCAGTGCTTTGAACATTGATTGCTTTATATCAAAAACACCTCTGCTAACACAGTCTAGCTGTTCCTTGACTGACCAATAAACCAGATTCTTCTGTTCCTCTGTGGCACTTATTGAATTACCTTTTTTCCAAGGCTTTGACATTTCTTTTTGCAGGACTTGATGAATTTTTGGAAGAGTATGGCTGTGACAATACCAATTTGAGGAAGCCAGAATACCATTGACCTTTGCTAGTTGATGAAATCTTAATATTCCATTTCTTTTTGGCATCTCTTCAGCCACTTTTAGCATGACTTGTACTTGAAGAAGAGAAGGGGTAGTTTCTATGCCTGGACAGAACTGATAAGATGAATACAAGTAACAATTTCATGATGATGATAATAATAATAGTAGTAATAATACCTGCATGATAGTCTAGGTGACCACCTCTTACTTAGCCTGTCTTCCTTGTTTTATTCCAAATTAGCAGATGAAAAGGAATTTTCAAACAAAATGGGAGCATTAGCCATGCTCTAAGCATCTTTTGCTACTGAGTTTTGCAAAATTACAAATGAATTTGTGTTGCCCATCAGGTTTCCTAAGGGCCACAAAATAAGTTGAATCAAATTATGAGGACTGTGGAAATTGCTCAGAAGATGCTTCAGCAGTTTCTTGGTGGTTTCCTGTGTGTCACCATTTTAGACCAGTAGAGACTGTCCCAAGTTATAATTCACATTTAGATCAAAGATTATATTTTGATATGAAGAATGCAATTATGAATAGTTTATAAACTGTTGCTAAATTATTAATAGAGAAGAATACTCAAGTCATGAATAACATGTTATAGGTTATTTAAAGCATATCAATTCTAATAGTATAGGTGTATATAAACCTGGCTAATAAGCATAGGATTGAACAGCCCATAACAATTGATTCACTCATTATTAATATATCTATTACTACCTTATTAATGTGTTGTTCGTTCTTTAGGTGACTGATCTGACAGTAAACAAATCTGAACTGACTTCTTTTGAAACAAAAATTTGGAAAAATCATTGTACTACATTCTGTACTTGGAATTTTTTGAAGGAAACACGTAAGCAACTTTTTGTGCCTTTAGTAAATTAAAAACATGATTGTTTTGATGGCTGCCCAAAAAGTGATATTTTGTCTGCCACTGCAATCAAAACCCCTTTCCATAAACTGATCAAGTTAATGTGCAGGCAATGGAGTAAATGAAAATTATTGTGTTCATCCAGGGCTTTAAAAGGAAAAAAGTTGACAAGTGGAAGTTAACAGTGCTGTTGGAAGTGTGGTCCATGTGTAAGTACCTTAGAGAGATGGGTGGGATCTGCAGCTCTTGTTGTACACGTTATCTGAGCACCGCTCTGGGGGTGACACTGAGGAAGGAATTGGTAGAGTGAATATCAGGAAGCATTTCCCGGCAGTGAGTTCTGTCAGGCGGTGGAATGATCTCCCTGGAGAAATGGAGGAAGTCCTGTTGCTGGAGTCAATTAAAGGCTAGTCTAGACAAACCCTCCATTAGGGTATTCTCCTAAGCAGCACCCTTGTAGATGGAGAGGGAAATGACATAAGGGATGGGAAAATGACCTCATCCATCTCTGTCACCTTTAAAATTCAGAGGCTATGTTGGTGTTGGCTACCACTCCACAGAGGATGCCAGTAAAGATATTAATCGTAGAGATGGTTTTGTGATATGGGTGGGAAGGAGGCAGTAAATACCAGTGACTCATAAGAGCTGGCAAAATGATCATTATGATGTGTCCTCTGGTCACTACTTTTTTGGTGAGGTCTGTATAATAATTAGCTGGGCGCATGGAGAAAACATTTTGGTCCATTAATAGTGCCCAATCAGTTACTACTTGGATTTCATCATCTTAAAAGATGACAACAACAACAAAAATTTAAATTTTAGTTCACCTGAAAGCATTGGAGCATCCTACACTGGAGACAGTCATCTTGGCTCCATCCACAGCTGCATCACTCTAGAATTAATGCTGTAGCATAATCAATAAAAGGAGCTCAACTATACCTAGGTAATTGCAACGAGCTTTAGTTTATTTCTCATTACAGACCTTGACCCTGTGATCTGTAGCAACAGCAGCCCTTGCTGATGCAAAGGACCTGTCCCAGTGGGAATGTTGGTACCTGGGGCACTCACTGGAAGGATGTCACTGGCAGCAAAGAAAGGCTCTAAGGACATCTCTGCCTCTCCATCCTGGTATCTGGCAGATGGGACATAATCAAAGCCCCCGTCTGCCTGCCTGGCGGTGAAGTGTTGGAGCAGCTCCCTGTTGCGTTTGCAAGCACCATAAATGCGATCAGATTTAGGGCTGCTCCAATTTACACATCGTTGGCATCTCCAAGACAGCTGGAAAACAAGGTTGGCTTTAAAACATCTCAGGGATGTACCAAATGAGTGCTTAGCTCAAATATTAGCCCTGTCCCTCATGCAGACTGATGAGGGTCCATCAAACTCTACCTGTACTGAAGAACAGACAGGAGAAAATGATCATATTTTGTACCATTTAAGGTAGGAATTATTTTAATTGTGTGTAATAAAATCTTAATATAGTGTACATGTGAAGCACAACTGTATAGTTCATCTCATAGTCAGAATGTTATCCTGAAAATTATTTAATTAACAAAGAAAACAGAAATCTTCTTCTTGTCTAACAGCTAGAAGTCGAAGTCCTGAAAAATCAGGTAGGTACTGCAGGTGAGGAGCAATTTTCTTCCTCTCTCAAAACATAAATTGCTTTTCACTGTTTGTTTTTGTTTATTTTTTAAAGTGAGTTTCCAAGGTCATTAAAAATGAATGTGGACCTTTAAATTTCTAAATACCGGAGGAGCTCCCATTAGCTTTCATCCTCCTGTCAGTGTCTTTTTCGGGAATATTGAAGCCACAGATGCGGAGGAAATGCGCGCGGTTGGTAGATAACGCCTGACTGGCCTCTGACCCTGGGGTTAAACTGCTGTCTGGGCTGTGCGGACCAGCATCCCCCTTCCCGGGGATGGAAAGCTGCCAGCCAGCTGTCAGCATGCCAGGGCATTGCATCCAGCACGGGGACATGACGATATGATATCTTTTTAATGTCCATTCCTTTCATGCCCCTCTGCATTAGCAGGGACAGAGGGGATTGTGTGGGCTGGTGCTGAGGCTCCCATCAGTTGTGTTTTCATAGCTGCCAACTAAATCTGATTAGTTTGTCTGCATTCCTGGGAAAGTAAATCTGCTGTTTATCGCCGGGTCCATCAAATCCTGGTTATTTCAACTGATGCTTGTTAAGGCATATTATTATTTATTTTCCTTATTGTGCAATAGCCACAAGGATTTTTACAGTCTGTTGAATTATAGGTAAACTGATGGTTTATCAAGCTAATGCAATGAGACCGGTAAAGCAGAGCCAGGCTCTCTGAGCCTCTGGTGCAATAAGGGAAGGGACAGAATGACAGAGATTCATATAACTTTGATTTGGTCCTGATGGCACTAAGGAGGGAAGAGTGATTATTGGTTCTGGAACTGGACAAGCCAACAAAGAGGTTTGCTTGCAGAGAGGGATCTCGTCTGACTGCCCTGCTTGCAGCAATCCCTCCATTCCCTGCTGCAGAACAGTCCCTGCCTGAAATACTTAACCAGAACATGCCATTCTCAAGACCTGGATATGCTATGGCTTCATTATCATCACCTCACACTCATTTCGGCTGGGTATCGGGGAACGAGGGACACTTTCGTTCCAATCCACTATAAATGGTGGTTGCTGCCACTCTGGTGACTCAGCCCCTTTCAGGTTCCTCCCCCCCTTCCAGCAGCATTCGCACTTGCAAGAATACTGTGAGTTTAGGGGTGGCAAATTGAGTTTAAGTGACTTGCCCCAAGGCATATACAAAGACTGTGCAGAGTAAAGGACTGAACAGGGGAAAACTTTCTGTCCTGAGCTAACCCCTGCCCAAACAGGATCTTCCTATCTAAAATACATCCAGCAGTTCAGACGCAGAAAAGATTCACCTCTTCCTTCTGTGTATTTATGCTTAGCTGTTGCCTAGCCCAGATGTGATCACATTTTTGATGGGTGAAATTCCTCCTGAGAGGACACAATCTAGACAATTTTTGTTAGCCAGTATTCCTACACTTGGAACTTGCCAAGCTTTGACTCTGAACCATCTTGCAGTGTGATGCAATGTTGTCTTTCAGGAACATGCATGAACAGAAAATTCCTGGTGCTCATCAATTGCATGGGCAGGATCTTTTGCTCTCAGTGTAGAAGCTCCCAATATTTGTTTTTTTACCTTTTTAAAAATGATTATTATGTATTTAGAAAATGGGTTTCACAATACATGTATTTTTTCTATTGTTGCCATGAATTAATTTTTAGCAAAAATGCCCAACACCCAGAAATGATTTTTCAATCTGGGAGTAAGGAAATGAGTACCACAACAAAGCTTAGCAGGTTCATAACAGATCTTTTCCTTAGGTTGGAAAGGCTTATGGTTAGTCTCAGTTTGAGTCTTGATTTTATATACTTAGACAGGAATTGGAAAATCAAACTCAAAATACCACAAGTGTAGCAGGTGTATACTCTTACCAAGAGTATTTGGTAAGAAAGTGGAGGATAACACAAGTACAAATTACTCCGATTTGAATGTCAATCATTGCATTTGGCTTAAACTCAACATTGTTTAAGCTTCCTCCATACATCCCTTGCACACCAAAAAGCTTCTCACACACTGAAGTATTCAAGCCTATGCTTAAAACACATATAGGCTTGGGAGAACACATCTGCTGGCAGCAGCAGCAGCTGTACAAAAGTATCCTCTGCTTCCTTTCATCTCCTTCCTAATGGAAAGGAAAATGGAGCATAAAGATATTCTGCAGAAGGTTAAGTGCTCCTGTCTAAATGCGGTGGGTTTGGAGGAGTCAATGAAGCAAAGCGGGATGGGGGGGGGGGATTGTGGAGTGGGCAGGGGGGGCCTGGAGGGGATGCACCAGGATCTGTTGTTTGGCTGCAGATATGTTATTCCAATTAACTTGAAAGCAGGAATGCGAGGAGGGAGCGGGAGGGAAGGTGAGGAAGCGTTTTTATGGCAGGAGGGGCAGTCTACACCACAGACAGTGATGGAGATGGCCCTTCTGGTCTCTGTAAGGTCATCTGGTTTTATGTGAGGCGAGAGGTGCAAAACCAGTACATGAAGCCCAGACAGGAAGGGTCTGAATGGCACATGTGGAAGAGCTTAACAGACACATGCTTGACCCAGGGCTTGGATTGCTCATCACTGAGCAGCCCTGTAATTACAGGCTTTGCTGGTCACTCACTATAGTAAGTTACAGGATAACCCACTTACTTTAATTTGATGATAAGCACTGCAGTTTACCTATGTGTGGTTGTCAAGGTCTTTGGGCTTCCTGGGTGGATGGATAGCATTAGGATGTAGATAGAAGGAAAGATATTTAAAACAGTCCTGCTGGATATAAACTCTAAAAGTATCTTTAATTGCACTGTGGTGAGAGTCTGGTGAGCTATATAGTATTCCAGGCTGAAAAAGAGGAGGAAAGGAATAGTGTGCGTGTGTGTGTGTGTATGTGTAGGACATGATAATACTGAGAATAAAAGTTAATTAAAAAATAAAATCAAGAGAAATGTGTCTCTAAGGCCACTTCTTTCCCAGAGACCACCTGTCAAATGCTTCTCTGTCTATAAAACCCAAGATTGGCTTCCAATCTACTCTTCAGTTCTTTAATTTTTAATGCCCCTCCTCTGGTCTCACAGGTGGCTATTATAGACAGAAGCTGTCGCCTGTATAGATACAGATGTTGTAATGCACACACTGAACATGAGTGCTCAGGACTGGGGAACTGACACCAGCCAGGAGCGGGAGCTGCCAAAGGAGGTTGTTAAACTGCAGAGAGCAAAGTGTCTTGGCATTGTTGATACGTCTCTTCTTCCTTCTCTTTCTTTTTTTCTTGCCTCTCCAAAGTGTCATCTTGGAGAATCTGAATTGACAACAGCATTAGATGGTGAACTGCAGAGAGAGAACAGCTGGTTTTAATCCAAGGCTCCTGTGTTCCAATACTTAGCCTCCCCATTGCCATAATTCCAGGTAAGAAAGAAAGGAGTCATAATTCTTTACCTGACTCACAGGGGTGTTGTGAGGCTCAGTTAGTTAATTATAGTAAAGCTTCTGAATAATAATCATAATAACACTTAGCAAATGAAAAGCGAGCATTATTATCATTGAAGTAATGACAAGGCATCCTGCTGAAGGAAGCAAATATAATGCTGATTATTAAAATCATTTGTATTTAGTAGCAAATGTTTGTGCTGCTTTACAAACTTAGAGATGTAATCTTGTCCTCAAGCCATAATAATAAGTAATTCCAAGTGCTTTGTTGTTAGGCTTCTCAGGATATAGGAACAAACAGGTACCTTCAATCAGAAGGGTTTTTATTTTAAGAATTAAGAAAACAAATGAGGAAAAGAGAAGGAAACAACTCATCTTGCTGGGATGAGGCCAAAGGTGTGTGTCTTATCTGAGCACTCAATGGCTTCTCCACCCCCTCCTGGTGCCAGCACACCCCAGGAGCAAGGGCTGGGTTTGGGAGTAGTTGCAAGGGCAGTGAAATGAGAAGGGAAGTTTGAGTTTGGAGGATGTAGTGCAAATAACATGCACTAATTAATTATTTCCACCAAGACCAATGGTAAGCTCTCAGATCTGCCATGTGCATAAAGCTCACATATCTATGGGTTTTATTTTTTTATTACCTCCCTTCACAAACTGGCTTCTCAGGCTTACCTTTTCCTTTCCTTTTTCTCATGTACATGGTTGAAGTTTTCTCACAGAAAACTTTCCTGCCTTTCCCAGGGTATATCAGGAAAATGCCCAAAGCTGCCAGAGTCTAAAAACAACAGTGCTGGGATGAGGCAAAAATGGAGAGTTTAGGTTAAATCTAGTGAAGACAGCAAACGACTTATGATTTTGAAGTAAACATCCATCTTTTGGGCAATACTAATTTTTTTCCCCCTTTTTTTTTTGCCCTTTCACTACAGTTTAAGGTTTGAGCAACTGTAAGGAGACAGTCAAAAAGTCATTGCTGTCAGCTGTCTCATGGAAAAAAATGCTTGTTCCCATCAGAAATAACCCCACTGCAGCTGGTCATAGCTGACTGACACTGTGGATGCCATCTCAGAAAAGGGTAAAAGTATTGAACAGATCTCTCGAGGTTCTCGTCACTCTCCAGACGTGCTCTCGCCGAGTTCTGCTTTAAAACCAATGGTAAAACCTGCAAAGTCACTGTTTGCATGGTGTATTTTGTGTTGATGGATGGGTTCAGTTACTAGGGCTATTAATCCAGCAATGTTTTAGGGACATAAAATTAATTTTTGGAGGAAATAAACTACATAAATAAAATGAGTATAATTGGATATTGCTCTGGTTCCACTGATTCTAGGGCTGTAAATTGCACTTGATGTTCACCGTGTCAGGCTCCGAGGTCTTTAATTCTGTTTCTTAAGGATGACTTATGCATTCAGGGGCAAGTGTTTTCTTCAGCAAGTTTGACTATCTCAAGAGGATCCCAAAATTGCTATAAAGGAGGAAGACTCACTTGTTAATACAACCTATTAGCTTTTGGACTGCAATATTTCACCTTAAAGCTGGCTTTTGATCCTGAGAATGGTTATTATTCATATAAATCTAGCACGTGTGAATGTGGCATAAATATTCAGGTTGACATTCAGGTTTTTGTATTTTACTCTTGGTTATATTGCAGTTGAGGTTGTATTATACTCCTGGTCCTGTGACTGCACATCTCTGCTTCCAATGTATTTAATGGCCAGTTTTGGAGGGTTGAATTATAATCACTTTCACACTGTGGGGTATGAATACATATTTTTCAGTTTCTGAGCCTTCAAGATCACAAAAATGACAAAGGCAAGAACAGAATAAGCTTTACAGTACACTGGACAACTCTTCTCTCATCCTAGGAACCTGCTGGTAAGTGTTGATCCATTTCTGGAAGTGCAAGTTTTGAGGCACAGCAATTCCTTGTCATAACTGCAGCATCCTTAAACAGCTCTGAGGGCTACCAAGATTAGAAGACATTAGGTATATGAATTTCCTTTCCCTCTTATAAGGTCTTATCTTGAAGCTGGAATTAGCCTGGATGATTGTGTGAAAGAGAGACAGAATTCATGGAGGTCTCTCTTCTGATCTGGTCTGACAGGCACTTAGGACCTCTTCAATCCTTCGGCTTCTTTGTTTAATTTATTATAGTGTCACGTATAAACATCTTCAGGAAAATATTAATTAGAGTGTGTATTCCTTGACAACTAACTCTAAATGGATTAAAAATGCTTTACTCGATGAAGCAAAGAGGTGTTGATTAAGAGAAATTAAATTGTATCCCTGAGATAATTTTCTGTCTTCGTGTCTAGAGAATACAGGCAAAACCAATGCTTGGAGAAGAAACTAAGCCTCTATGCTACAAGTATCTAAAAAAATAATATTCAGGACATACATATTAATTGATTTAATGTAAAAATGCTTGATGCAAACTTGTGCTGAGACTTTAAATTGAGGTCCTGGCCATTCTCTGTGGTCACTAGAGGATCCCACAAGAATGGGAACGACCTGGCAATTTCCAGTTTGGATAATTATGTTCTGCTTCCTTAATGTTTCCCATGCCCTTTCAATTAGTATGATAATCATCTCCACTTTGCGACCTACAATGGAGTGTAAGTGATGGTACATGCCGTTAAATAGCTGCTGTGCTCCACCCCAGAATCTGCTATTTTCCAGCAATGATGCCAGAACTTTGTCATCTGGTGAAACCAGGAAGGTGAGGGACTCCAGGACTGTGGCGGAGTCAGAATTGCCCGTTTTCTGTAAGCTATTTCAGAAATTCTTCCAAATGAAAAGTCTAAAATGTGTAGGAGATCTCACTTTAGGCAAAAAAAGGACGAATACGGAAAGGAAGAGGCAGTCATTAAATGTACTAAAGTAACAGCAGGTGAGGAAACCTCTGCTGCAGCTCAGGGGTGAATTTTTAGTACAATTGGTGCAGTCCATCAAGCAGCTGTGGAGGAATAGAAGAGGTGCTGCAGCTCCTCTCTCTCTGACAGCATGATTTAAAGAACTGCTCTTTGCTAGCCTGGCCTTGTGTCTTTCAGTTACCTTGAAAGGGAGAGAAAACCATGTCTCTGCTCCCTCATTGGCATTTGTCTTAAAAATAATGAAATAGAGAAGAAAAGAAAGAAAGAAAAACAAGGGAGTGTGTGGTTTTATGTGGGAGAGAGAGTTCTCCACACTGAACCCCCGGGTCAGCCACTGAGTAAAAAGACAACGGGAATACTTCACTGGGCTGCACATGATTTGTTTACAGTCACCTTAATGGTAGAGAGTTTTTACACCAGCGTTGCACCTTTTAACAGATACAGTTTGCAGCACCACAGCAGTCCCAGCTGCCTTTTGGATAGCAGAGTTTCCTTGCAAGAGATATGTTGCTATTTTATATGTTTTTTGATATGCAGCCCAAATGAAGTCTCTGAAGGAGTATCTGTCTTTTGCTAACAACCATCATTTTTATATAAAGTTGGAGGTATTCATATTATGTCTTCATCTTCTATATCTCAACTGGTAACAATATCACAACTACTCCCTCCTGACAACTATATTCATTTCTCATTAAAGATATTTCATGTTTTATTCAGGAATTTAAATGAAGCTATCAGAGCCTGTAATAGCAACAGTTTGGGATAATTGTATCTCATTGATGGCAGCCTCAAGAGTTCTAATTAATATATATTTAGCTCCCTGGCTGTCTTTAGACCAAACGCCTCAATATGAAAGACAGGGAGAGGTGATAAGGGGAGGGGGAAGGGAACAGAGTCCAAAATAACAGTCCCTTTTGAAATTCGGATAGGAAAATCTGTGTTGTGAAAAGTAACTGCATGCTTTGGGATTCTTTCTGGTTTTTTCCCCTCTGTTTGATCCAAAATAACTTTTGAGATATAGAATCCTTCTCAGGAAAACAAAATATAAGAACAGAGGTTTACTGCCCACTTGTTTGGGGGAGAAGGAAGGATAACAAATATGGATTTTTCTCCTCCAATGAGGCACCTGATATCCGAGTTCAGCTTATCGGTGGTCTCTGCTTTTATTAGCTCTTTCTCTGCCTCCTCCAGCCAGAGTGCTCCATTCAAAATTGCTCAGTTTCACATATATGATCTGCAATGCAAACAGGCTCTCATTACACTTCTTCATACTAAAAACCCCCTTAGAAAATCTTGCTTTCCTATGTGCCTGATTAGCCCTCACCACACAGCTCTCAATTTTCTTATCCCCTTTGGGCTTTTTATTCCTCCCCCCTCTTTCCTTCAACACTACCTTTCTCTCTGTTGTATGAAATGAGCTAGGAAAAGATTTGGGGAGGGGGTATTATTCTGTCATTGGAATTCATAGCACTTGTATTCACTTACAAGCCTGAACTATTTTCTCAAATCACTTCAGTCTCTGTGACTTTCTCAGACTGTAGTTTATAAATCACTTTTGTGGTACACTATCTAGAGGGGATCAAGACCCCTGGAAGCTTGAGTCATATTGAATTGCATTGTGTAAAGGAGAGTCATTAGGAGTTTACAGTCAGGGGAAAAAAAGAAGTCTTATAAATAGGCTAATTCAACTGGCACTTATATGTTTTAAAGGCATTATTGAGGAAGCAGGATGATAGTATTATTTGCTCCCAATTTTGATCTCATCAGCAGCAGCCAAGGGTGGCTCTTGAAAAGGACAGGAATAGAGATTTTATAGACCTCCAGCTTTAAAACCCCTATTTCCCCCCCCTTTATTATTTAAGCAAGTACCAAGGACTGTTTAGAGGTTTATTTAACTGGCATCCATGTCGGAAGCTAATCCAGCTTACACTGGCTCAAATTGCCTCAGTTTCTCCTGAGTAAGAGTTGCTTTTCTCTTACTTCCACTGATTTTTTTATTTTTTTTTTTAAGATATTGATTTAGGAGAAGCATCTTGTGCAGATCAGGGGCTTTCTGACACTGAAAGGATTTTTCAGTTGGAGGTTTACACAGCAGCTGCATTTTTTCTGTCTGATTCTGACAGTATTGCTATTCCCATAAAGCATCTCTTCTCCCCCCCC